>OZ001654.1:21485730-21750394 GCA_963924145.1 Pyrausta purpuralis
AGACTAAAAGCTCAAGAAATATATTTTGATGGTAGACTTAAATGTACCACCATAGTACGGACAACAGCACGACAAGGTAAACACTGCGGTATTTTATGCAGTTGTAATAAGGGCTAGTTTGCAACAAAAGTAGGTAACCTGATGAGCTAGCCACTGTACATACACATAATAAGCTCAGTTAATTACTATTACAAGTTTAAAAGATGATTTTTCGCCATGGGCATCTACTGTATTCAACTCTGTTGTCAGAACACCGTGTTGACTTTGTGGAACAAACATTTTAACCAAATAATAGGGCTTAAGATCGCGACGACACAGCCAAGCTATTAATACTTTGACATTGATAGATATCCCCTTTGGTGACATCATAAATAATTAAAATTCCATGAGCCAAAGTTTGTTTAGCGAAAATCAAAAGCAAACAAATCGGCGCCCAAGCAAAATTTTCAACTTTGCCGACAATTTGGCCCTTCAAAAGAACGATTGTTGGACCGTCTCTAAACTCAAAACAAATGGCTGTTAAATTTAATGCTTAAATTTATGTCAGTAACAAACGCAATACTTTTGTTGTTGAAGTGTATGTTACTATTTGAAATCTGTTTGATTCTACTTCGTAATTATCTCGCATGACTTGAGAGTCGATTTTACCATCGTCAGATAAGGAATATTCGAATTCGAATACAATACAAAACGCCTAATTCAAAAACGTCAGCAATCATTTATATTAATACATTTTAATACCAGTCGTTTTATACTTATTCGGTCGGATAAGTTTTATTTGACGTTGGTAAAATCGACCCTTAAAGTATTACGTGCTATCTGTAATGCTCAATAATTTATTGTTCCATAATGTTCTTTAAAAAAGTAACTCTTAATAGGTAATGGATCTCTACATCTACCCTTAAATAAAATATCTTCTTTGCCATAAGAATAAAGCGACATTTATTTAAACACCAAACGATTTATGTCAAATCGTCTGCAAAACGAACCGAGCGATGGAATATTGAATCATAAAATAGATGTTAAAGGCACAAATATCCCCGATTCAACCGTCTACAATGCAATGCAATTCGATGCAGCGACGCAGAATCGCGGATGATCCGACTAACGAGTTCGAGCGACTTGCGACTCCAATGCCAGATGGCGGGAAATGAAACTTAAGGCCTGGAACATGGCAGGAGTGGAGGCGGAATACCCTGACCTGTGAGACATGGTCGGCTTTTTCAGCTGTAGAGGTTTGTGGCAAAAAGTCGGACTTATTCTAGTTATCGATTCTTTTTTAGGGTTCCGTAGCCGAATGGCAAAAAACGGAACACTTATAGTTCCGTCAAGTCTGTCTGTCTGTATGTCTATCCGTCCGTATGTCACTGCCATTATTCTGAAACTATAAGCATTACACTGTTGAAATTGGGTAGGAAGATGTATTCTGTTAACCGCTTTTGGATTCTTATAAAAAAATATATTCTTCCGGGCTTCCATACATGAAACTAAAATTAGATATTTTTTTGTCAAACCTATGCGTGTAGGGTATCTATAGATAGCTCTTTTAAAATGACATAGAGGTTTCTATAACCATTTTCTTTTTAAGTCTAACGTTTGATAGATAGATAATTCCAAAGTGGTAAAATGGGCGTCCTCCATCTAACTTCTTAAGTAAGCGAGTTTAAATTTTGAAAGAAATATATTTTGTAGATCTTAACAAATACTTTCAACGAAAAACGTGGTTTGGACGGGTTTCTGAGAATATAGAACATTTTCAACAACCGCAAACATAACTTTGTTCTTCATACAAACACTATACAATAAAATATTATTAAAATATCACAAAATAAATACCAAATTCAGTTATAATTGGCACGGAACCCTCAGTGCGCGAGTCCGACTCGCACTTAGCCGGTTTTCTGTATTTACTACTGGTACCTATATAAAGACCCAGATTCCGAGGCAAGCGAAAGCTGACCTGACGGTAGGTAACAAGCAACTAGGAAATTTACGCTTCGCTTCGCCTTTGTAACGCAAACCGCTACAATGGGTTTCTTTCTTGCGGAATCCAAATTTGACGAAAAAACCCACTTTATATTGGACACGATGTGGATTATAATTTCATCATGATATCATGAGTTCTCATTATATTTGTTATATCTTCAAGGCAGCCGAATTCTGTTAGATTAGAAGAATGCCGCCGCCTAATCTTTGCAAGCACGCCGAGTCGCTCGCTTATCCCTTACACTAGTGCCATCTTTACCAAGTGTTTGACGTGAAAAGCGGAAGAATTGTTCGTAGCCGTCGCCCCAACTTAGTAACTTACGGAATTTCGTTGCATCTCGACGTCATTTTACTGTTGCGTGGCTTTTGTTCATTTTTTCTCAAATTCTTTGGAAATTAAAGTGGGTTACCATTTCTGTCTTCGACTACGGAAAATATATGTTTATAAAGAGTTTTATAGGGCAGCGAGAAAATGCTTCTTAGTCTTAACAAATCAGGTTCATTGATATGAGTATAAAACTTCGCTAACAACTCGTACTATCTCATAGTTTCTACAAAAACACATCCGCTTACCCACACCGATGAAAATAGTACCACCTTTGCCCCCAGTAATTGTTGCCAATATCCAAGTGCATAACCAACGCAAAGTAACCATGCAGTTTCCAAATAGCTCTCAGGCACAGCAGCCGAATGGCCCTCGAGCCCTTTGCAGAGGCTAGGGCCCTTAAAGCCTCTTGCTTCCTCCGTGTGCCACTCAAGCCTGCCTTGGGAATGTCAAGTCTTGCCAAGTGCCAGATTTGGGAATTTAAGCGAATTCTTTTTTTAATTTTAGAGTCTGTTTGATAGACATTTTGTCTTTATTTCAGTCTTCACCTCATTTCCTGTTTCACATCTTTCGTTTTTATTTAGTCGTTCTTTCTAACCATAGAACCTTTAAAACTAGACTGTAAGTAAGGTTCAATAACGGCTTAGTTATGTTGTTTATACATGAATATCACGATTCGATTCAAAGGGTGTTTATTTTTTATGTAAGTAGTTAAAGTATAGCTACTTGAGAGTTATACTTTAACTAGAACAAGAGAAGAGTTTTTTGTATCATCAATTCTAAAAGGTAGAGAATAATATGAGTCAGTATTATTAATCATACACAAGTATTAAAACGGCCTTTACATTCTTCATAACTTGAAACTTTTCCTGTTGAACAGTAAGTTAAAACCAGACCAAGAAGCAGCAATGGCGTCGCGCAGGAATGCAGAAACGAGCAATTCTACGTATCTCACTGAAAATTGCCAGAATAATGGAAGCAGGATAGAAAGACACGCTTCTTACCCTTAACTGTAATGGTGGTACAATGTAGAAGCCCCATTCCCACCTTATTTACTGCTTACGTAGTATTGCAACTCCTTAATTGCTGAAAATATCAGACTTGGCTGTTACATGACAATATTAGTGGTTACAAGAAAGTAATGTTCTCTCCGTCTATGCCTCTTACGCAGTCTTACAATTTCAAATTATTGTTAGAACATGTTAAATTATTTTCGATAAACGTGTATAACATAATCATTCTACTTTTATTAGCAGACTTTACAACTTAAACTCTCGTCTAATCTTAGGTAGCGTTGTAGGTTTTTGAAACGAGTGTGCTTTCTGCTTGCCCACTTGTACTGTGGCCGGACATTACTGTTTTATCACGCATTAAAAACTGCCACGACTCCAAAATGTCTCCGAGGATAACGCAAATAATATAAAACAGTGTTCTCACAAAGTAATTTTAAAGAATTTACCAAAATTTGGGCCGAGGAATGACGATTATTTCCCGACGTCATTTTATTTAAGGGAAGTCTACCCAAGAATTCACCTTTGTCACAACATTTTCCCTCGTTGGGAGTTTTGAATAATATCGTTTGTTGCCCTAAGTGGCATTCTTTAGGGCCCTGTTTCGGATAATATAAGTATGCTGTATTGATTTCACAGAGCCCTTTCTTAGCCACATCCTTATTTGCTATCATTTTTTAACTTTAGTATTTTGTACCTGATGGTATTTGACTAATTTGATGGATCTAATAGTAATCAGGTAGGTACTTATTAAAATAATAAAACTTTTCATCGTCATCATTATCAGCCAAAAGTCCACTGATGACATAGACCTACCCCATGGCTTTCCACAGCGACCGGCTAATAAAACTTCTAACCGACCATTATTCTGATTTCTCTACCACATCTACACGTTAGTCCAATGACCACTAAAATTGAAAACTTATGAACCAATATATAATCAGGAAACACATTTACATTTTGATCGACATAATCTAAACAAAAGACTGACAGGACGACCCTGTTCCCACAAAATTAGGTCAATATACCACTCAACCTCTTGTAAATCATGCCTTTTAATAAACTTCGATACTCCTTTGGGGCGTCGTTTTACATTTTGTAACCGGTCACAGAGAATAACTGATCAGATAAGATCCATTAATGGCTTGCTTGCTATGACATTATCAAGATGGTCTTGAGAGGACTGAATTTTCTCAGCAGTAGCGAGCAATGTTTTGCAGAATTTTTGACATGGGAAAAAATTACATGGTACCAGACCATGCGGAGAAGATCTGGCCTATGATCTATACTTGAAGTGAAACCATTCTTCTTCTTCTTTTGGTCGTATATATGTGTATATCATAATTGTTTGGTGGACGTCGATGAGCAATTTCTTAACATAAATATAACTATACAGCGTGGTTTCAGAAAGCGAATAAGTATGAAAGTCCGTCTTAATTTTTTAATGAGTGCTATTTTAGTTGTAACAGAAATGTCGCCTCGAGTCACAACTCTTAGACCCCTTACACACTGTGACCATTAGCATCGATGCAGTCGCGCGTTTTCAAAACGCGCGACAGCATGCGACTCACGCAATGAACAGATTTATTTTAGCGTCGATGCAGTCGAGCGTTAGCATCGATGCAGTCGCCAATATGCAGTACATAATTCGTCAATGTCCAGCTTCTGCATCGCGACTGCATGGATGCTAAAAGCAGCGCAAGTGTGCAAAGGTTGACATTTTGCGACTGCATCGCGACCGCATCGCTGCTAAAAGTCGTAGTATGCAAAGAGTGTTAATCTTTCTTCGTATTATTACGATGGTACTTATGGTTTAGGATGTTTTTAACACTCACAGAGTCATATCTTATGTTCATAAAGATAAAATAAGAAACCAAAATCTTGCGCACGGGCGGGACCCGAACCAGCAACTTCTTGGCTAACCGGGCTAAACGCTCTACCTCTACTCTACTAAATTTGTGGTCTCTTACGGATACGTCAAAACGTCACGCGTAATGACGTATTCATAAGAGACCACAAAATTCGCAAGGTCGGACAGACAGCATGGTAGCTGAATTGGTAGAGCGTTTGGCCCGGTTAGCCAAGAAGTTGCTGGTTCAGGTCCCGCCCGTGCGCAAGATTTTGGTTTCTTATATCATCTTTACGATGGTACTTACCTTTTTATTTTGTGAAATATGGGATCTGTAATAATGTATCCCATTTTATGTTACCCTTCCTTGTTTGTAGAGTAACTTTACGAGATGCCCTGCCGATATTGAAATGAACGCAAAATATTTCGCCTTCGAGACCCTTGTAATGTTTCCCTTTAACAGACCGACTATATTAACCACAGCATTAGTTTCGACCTTAAAACAAAGTAGTAAGGTTCGAATTATATTATGTACTTCTACAGCCTCTTTAAGGCAGTGTCCCACACAAGATAAGCACTGTCTAAAAATAATTCGTCCTAAAAGTCGGCCTGAGACCAACCCCGATAAAACTGAACGAATAATCTTCTGAATATTGCAAAGGGTTCTTGTGGTATATTTTATTTGATTACACTACGATTTTCTCTTACTCTTTCATAGTAATTGGCTCCTTGTCAATTTTTGGAAAAGTATTCTAATATGTGTGCAAATATTTTATACAAGTAACCTACAATTTGAATAAGCTGAAAATAGTACATTTATTTGTATTTAATCAAGTTTTTTTTGTAATCAACTTTGAATACGAATACCTCCGTGGTGTTGTGGCTAAGCAGGCTGGGTTTCAAGGCGTCGCCGCTCCGAGGTCCCGGGTTCGAACCACGGTCAGGTCAATATAGAGATCAAAATTTCTGTATTGTCTCGGGTCTGGGTGTAGTGGTACCACCGTTGTATCTGATTTCCATAACACAAGTGTATCAATGTATGTGATTGGTGTCCAATATAAAATAAATAAAAAACGCGCGTTAACGCGTGACTAACTGGTTTGTCCTGAAATTAGGTTTTATAATTAGGTATATTATAGCCGAAAAATTATAGTTTAAAAAAACTAAAAAAACACGCTTTTATAGCTAACCGAACTTAAAAGTAGAAAATAATTTTTAATTACAAAGAGTTAGAGAATAATTCAATTCAGAGTAAAAAGCGTGGGGTGCATTTTACTATATTTTCATAACTTTTTACTATGTTTTATTAATAACTCTCCGCACATAGATAGTTGCATGTAGAATAATTGTAACATTTAATATATCAAGCACCCCACGCTTTTTACTCTGAATTGAATTATTCTCTAACTCTTTGTAATTAAAAAATATTTTCTACTTTTTAGTTCGGTTAGCTATAAAAGCTTGGTTTTTTAGTTCTTTTAAACTATAATTTATTTTTAATTTTTTAGTTCGATGTTTCAATTAATTATTTGCGGACATGCGACACGCGATGGCTCTATCTTTCTTACTCCCTTACAGAGGATCCACGAAAGAATTTATTATCCTGGCGGTCCTTATAAGGATATTGAGAAACTGTTATTAAATTATTGCATTGTCATCGGTCCTTGATACGTGTGCAAAGTTTCAAATTAATCAAACTTCTGGAAATCAGTCAAATTTATGCTCAAAGATTCCATTACATACATACATAGATACAATCCAAGCGTGGTAAAAATACCCCACTTTTCTTAAACTATAAGATTGTATAGTTTGATTTCTAACACATTACATCTTATTTTGTGTATTTTTCAACAGTCAAGTAGCCAATTTTCTGAAACATACATCGCATAGCTGATATAAATAATCGTATCAAATTCTATACCTAGATTTCGGCAAAGATGATGGAGAGTTAGGAGAGGTTCTTTCTAAATCACCTCTCTAAAATAATACCTACATGACATATTATTTACTGCAGTAAGTAGAGTTGTTTACTTATTTAAAATATGATGTCATCATCATCATTATTAGCCAAAGGACGTCCACTGCTGAACATAGGCCTCCCTCACGGTTTTCCACAGCGACCGATCACAAGTGGTCTGTATCCAGTTCGATCCTGCGATCTTTGATATAAATAAAATTTGATATGTAACAAGATATTATATTCTTAGACAAATATACGAGAACTATATTAGCACAGACGATATAATAGTACAAGAATTACTTTAAACAACGTTTTGGCTCGATAATGGAGCTATAACTATAACCACAAATTGTGTATCAAAACCGAATTAACCAGCCCTATTGCGGTCGATCCGTTTTGTCTTCGCCAACGGTTTATTATTAATCTTTGGTTATATTCCCAAGGGTCGGAAATTAAACACTCCGTAAACTATAGCCGGCGCGTTGTCTTGATCGTGTTTAAACGCTTTTGTGATGCTAAAGGTAAGCGTACACGTACCGATGTCGAATTGGCCGATGTCAGGAATTATTCAGCAGGTAATGATAATGAGAGCTCCCTAGTCTCTACGATTTGGGTATTTCAAGAAACGAGAAATAGGCTGTTACTGGTCAGATATTATCTATGTACAGTGCCCAGCACATCAGGCTATCCAATTTTGTTGCAAACTAGCTCTTATTACAACGGAATAAGATACCGCAGTGTTTACCTTGATTTGCTGTTGTCTGTACACAAGGAGATTAACGCAATCGCGATAAACAATATGCTTAATGTTTTCTGCCTTATGTTGTCTGTTAATTTATAGTCTATTTCTTCTTAAATCTTAAAGCAACGCGAAAGTAAACACTTTTAAGTGTTCATTTATAAATAGGTTTCACTGTAGCAACTATTACCTGCATCTACAGATTTAGTGGCGAAGTTCGTGTGCTTTAATTTACTAATTAATTGCTACATCATATTTACTATACTTAAGAAACAAAAGCGGTTACGCAAAAATAATGTAAAAAATTAAACTGCCATCAAAAATCTGACTAAAAAGTTCAAAATAACATATTTGCCCTCTGTTTAGAAGAAACTTATTTATTTAGAGTCAGTGCGTAGACTAATGAACGTAAGCTTGAGATCAAACTGACTAAAAATAAATTTGTTTCCCCTAAACAGAGGGCAAATGTTTTATTTTGAGCCTTCTAGTCAGATTTTTAAAAAAATATTATTTTATGTTTTTTTAGTTTCCCACAGGGTTTAAACACTTACTAATTAAAGCGTGGTTACACCCGTATAAACGAGATATTGTGGAACAAGTAGATGCTAAAATGTAAAAAATATATAATCTCGGATAGCGATAGTCTAGGTTAAACGGTTATTCTCGTTTAGTCGAATCCGCCCTAAATAAAACGCAGCTGTCTTATCCATGTTTATGTACCTTTGATAGGGCGAAAATTAAATTGAGCCGGCTAAATAATGAACAGTTTAAATCTTGCGCTTAAATTTAATATCTTGCCTGAAGCTGTTTTGCACGAGAAATTTTCATTTTGTCCGCAGTATTCGGTTTAATTGTAGAGAAGAGTTAAGTCTGCCCCGAAATTGGAGATTATTTTTGATGAATATTTATCACTTATTTATTTAAGGGTTCCGTAGCCGAAAAGCAAAAACCGATACCCTTAAAGTTTCGGCAAGTCTGTCTGTCTGTCTCTCCGGCCGTATGTCATTTAAGGGGGGCTCCCATACATGAAACTAAAATAAAGAAAAAAATATCAAACCTATGCGTCTAGGGTGTCTATAGATAGGTATTTTAAAGTGACATCGAGGTTTCTAAAACCATTTACTCTAAAAGTCTGAGTCGTTTGAGAGAAAGCTGCTTCCAAAGAGGTAAAAAGGGCTAACTAACCCCATCTAACTTTTAAACTAAGCGAGAGTAAATTTTGAAAAAAATACGTGTTGGTGATTTTGACTAAAACTTTCAACGAAAATTGGTTTAAACGAAATCGAACTAGTAGTGTTTGAGATAGAGCACATTTTTAATTACCGCAAACATAACTTTGTTATTCATACAAATACTATAAAAACAAATTTATATTTTCTGTCAACAAAATATTGTGATATTTTGAGTAAGTAAGGTAAGGGTAAGGAAGTAGGTGGATCTCTTATTCAGTTAAAGTTGGCACGGAACCCTTAGTGTGCAAGTCCGACTCGCACTTGGCCGGCTTTTAATATTATAGTCTAGGGTTTAAATCTTGGTATCTGTGTCAAAGTTGTTCAACTTTGTGCTTATAAATTGGTTTGACAATATTATTTTTATTTACAAGGTTTCGTTTGTAGTGGTTTTTGAGTAACTTAAGCCCTAATTTATTTTTTATTTTTGAGGCAATTGATGGATGAAGTCATCTTAACCGTATTATTTATGCTTTAGAATGTTTTTAACACTCACAGTGTCATATTTTATATTCATAAAGATGAAATAAGAAACCAAAAATTTGCGCACGGGCGGGACTTGAACCAGCAACCTTTTGGCAAACCGGGCCAAACGCTCTTACCAATTGAGCTACCGTGCTGTTAGTCCGACCCTGCGAAATTTGTGGTTTCTTATGAAAACGTCAATTGCGTGACGCTTAGCGCCATCTAGCCGTCTGTTTATGACGACGTTCAAAAGGTTGCTGGTTCAAGTCCCGCCCGTGCGCAAATTTTTGGTTTCTTATTTCATCTTTACGTATTATTTATTTTAAGGTGACGCAGTTTTACGATCACATCCCAAACAATTTACGAGATCGCGCAAGTTATGATTTATCGTGTGCACGAAACTAGTCCTAAAACATTTAAACGTTAGTATTTGACGGATATTATTTCTGGTGTTCATTCGACATTTTCGCATTAACTATGATCAGCGATAATACTGATACTTGTATTAATTATTATCTACTGTGCTAGGAGCAGTGGTTGCTTGGTATAAAAGAAGAGAGTGAAAATCTTAGATCCGTGTTAAAGAATATAGTTTCTTATTCTACTTTTTTTTGATGATTACGGAAATAGACTGACGAAACGCAGAGCTAAGCTTATCCTTAAATACTAACTTAACCCTCGCAAGTGGACCAAACATGCATTACTCTACCATACATTATCGTACTATTACATACTAAGGCTTTCTGGCTAATGCCACTGCTGTGAGTGTTGACAACATTCTAAACCATTAGCGAAGCGTCATCAATTTCTGAGTCGAATTTATTCTGTAGTGAATAACTACTTGGCCCAATGTTGCATACACAGACGGGTAGATGGCGCTAAACGTCACGCGTAATGACGTATCCATAAGAGACCACAAATTTTGCAAGGTCGTACCGACAGCACGCTAGCTTAATTGGTAGAGCGTTTGGCCCGGCTAGCCAAGAAGTTGCTGGTTCGAGTCCCGCCCTTGCGCAACTTTTTGGTTTCTTATTTCATACGTACTAAGGGGTTCCATCTCCGTCCGCGCGTTTAAAGTTTGCTGCTGTCCCTTCTATCACAGCGAGATGTTTTATTGGCTAAAAGTTTTTAAGGGCTTGAAGTTTTAAAGCCTTCCTCGATAAATAAGCCATGCTACACAATAATTATTTAAATTTATTAAATCGGTTAAAATTTAAAATATTTAGTTTAGATTCTATGCTCTTACATATTTTTGTTCATCTGTAACGATATCCTCCTTTTGTTAACTACAAGTTCATATCTAGCACAGCTAAACCGCCAGTACCTCATGCATAAAGAATCCATTTACCATTTACCTCCATCGTTTATTTTATTATTAGTCTTACTTATAACCATAGGTCGTCCACATCGTCGGATATTTGAAATTTTCAGCCAATTTTCGTACAACATCCCGTCGATACTTCAATTTCGTGAGCGTCGCGTCAAATTTGCAACGCGGATTAATAAAAGACGTGCCGTAGGTAGCTGTTGGGCTAATAAGTCAGCCATGTTGCTCGGTTTTGAGCACCCCGTCCATTGAATATGCAAGGCTATTTTCCATACTTTACTATTACTAGCCGAAATTCAGTCATTCCGCAGCCAAAGGGATGATAGTGCACCCTCTGTTCCTTCAATCTTATTTTTGTTTATACTTTATTCCACAATAATAAAATTTTGTACAAAAGGTGGACTTAACGCCATATGGCGTTCTCTACCAGTCATGCCTTTGGGCTAAGCAGAAATGATTGTGGGCGGTGCGACAAAGAAACAAAATTAATCTTATAATTCCTTAGCGGTCCCCGCGACTCCGTCCGCGCGATTCGAGTTTGTTCCCCCACCTTCCGTTGCTGTGTGATGTTCTTTATTCTAAAGTCTTCCGCGATAAGTCGTCGTATGTCGTCGGAATGCGCATGATGGCCGACCGCCACAGATTATAAAAACATTGTCTATGGCCGCCGCAATAAAGCCAAACCAAACTTTTTTTATTTTATTTTATATTTTATATTATTTAATACACATCGATAATATTATTTATAATCAAATGTTGTGTTACTTATATTTTGTTGTTAATTTTGTGATATATATTTCTTATGGTGTATAATTCATTTTCAAATTATTACCACCCACTAAGGCACCCGCTGAAAATCAGCGTCGTGGTATGCGTCCCGCTGCCACGACTTATGCTGAGCGGGTGCCTTTTTGACTCAAGTCGCCTGATTTTGTATTATTAATATAATTGATGTAATTTTATTTGAGTCAAATAAATGCATTTTCTTTCTTTCTTTCTTTCTTTCATAAGTAAGCTATCCAACACAAGAATATTTTTTCAAATCGGTCCAGTAGTTCCTGAGATTAGCGCGTTTAAACACACAAACGACCTATTCAGCTTTATAATACTAGTATAGATTGAGCCGAAGGGTAATCTGACATGATAGGCGATAAGGCGAGTAAACATGGCTCTGGGTTGTCATATTATGCCGCGAAAAGCATGACGAGACCCCATCCTTCACATTCCTGCTTCGTTATTCTGTTCCCTTACTCGCTAGCGACGACGTAAAAAAGTGTATGGAAAATTTTAGTGCTGTAAGTGACCGCTAGAGGCGCTGTGCAATTATCCGTAGACTTTTTTTTTCCGTCGCCGCTAGCGAGTAAAACTGCTATAGTCCCATAGTAACGGTACTTAGTACTTTTCGACAGAAAACCCAGTAACAAATTTTAATTCGACCTGGGATTTGGAGTCGGCCTTTTCGATATTGGCCAGTAAACATTTGTAAGCTATGTTATAGAAAGTAGAATAGTATTACAAACGTTATTTTCTGTACGGACAGTCTTTCTATATGATGAGGGTGCTATTGCGACCTTGCTTTAACAGTTAAGCTGCTCGCTTTTAAATTGATGAGCAAATTATGTATTGCGAAGTCTTAATGCTTTGATGACGACCTTGGAAGGACAGCAGGATCAAAATGAATGCAAACGGCGTGTGATCGGTCGCTGTGGCCTATGTTCAGGAATGGTCATCCTTCGGCTAATAATGATTATAATGGTGTTAAATTCCGACCATATGTATGAGCTAAAGAGTTACTTAATTTTTTTCTTAAGTTGGATCTGCCTGGAATTGGAACAGATAAAAGCAAAATCGCAATATATCTCCGTGCTAGTATTTCATCGTTGTTTTCGAATCAAATATATGTAGAGTTAGACATTTGACCACACAAGTTCATTTGATAGTGAGTGATGCAGATGCTTGGTTAGGAACAGCTTTAGGATGAAATCAAAATCATAGTGCTCATGTCTGATGATTGAACGACGCCAGATCGATTGAAAGTCATTCCTGAAAACCACGTATAGCCTCTTTCAGTAGGCAACAAGGTTTATCCTAAAATCGTATGCGACAGTATTGGGAGGTGCGTGACAAAATGTGTGATACGACTTTTAATTTCTCAGCAAGGGTGACGGAATCTCATTAAATTGGGACAGTGACAGATGAAATTCTTCAACGTTCTCGCAAAATTACAATGTTATTGAGAATTTTACGATTTTGAGAAAACCTATAAAAATGGTTACTTACCTTATATGTTGCATAACTCATTAATTTACCAATTGTTTTATTAGGGGCCGATTGTTCAATGGCCGGATAAAACTTATCAGACTGATAAATTATAAAGCGACTGATTTAAAAAAAATGACAGTTACGTATGATTTCTGACAATTAGGTGACGTTTTCAAATTAGTCATATTGTATTTTGTTCAAAGAATATTTCTTATCTGACTATTGAAAAATCAGCCCTTAGAGGAAAAAAGACAAATATTATTATATAACATATAGTATATAAATTATTATTAAATAAGTACATTGTTACCGGTTGAGCAAAACTTATTCTTACAAGTTTTTTTTCTAGCTTCATGTCCTACATGAGTTTCTACATGTCATGTTTTTCAAAGAATTTATTTTACACCCTGCTGTTTTTGCATCCATCCGTTTGTTAAAAAATCGGCAGCCATAGTAGTCAGTGAATATCATAAATGCCTTAAAATCATTGGCGCAATCTCGATTCATAACTTGACTAGTTTCGTCAAAGTGAATCTCGTCTCTGGATTCTGCTTCTTGTTATGCAGTTTCTTATCACTTGGCACGTTTGAATTGTATGCTAGTGCTACGTTCCTGTTGACTAGTGTCAGCATTTGAAGTAGATCCATATCCTCGTGGTGGGCCGTCAGAACCTCGCACAGCTCTTGCATGAACCACGTACCGCTTGAATCGCGCCAGGAAATATAGTCTGAAAAAAAAAAGGTATTGGTGAAGGCATGAAAAAAAATGAAATGAATGTTTATTTGCGTTTGGAAAAACGTACATTTAGTTTGTTATTATTTCATTTAGTTCAGCTTTTCCAGCCATCTATGAATAGCATGCAAATACATATTTTTTGTTATAACAAAGTGACTATAACTACATTAAATCATTAAATTCAAACAAATTAAAAATAATTATTGGAATGTCAGTGTAAACACATTACAAAATGGAAATAGATAACATCGATACATAAAATAATTAAAAGTCATAGTTACAAAAAAAACAAGTCATAATGTCACATCAAATTCAAGTAATCATAACATGTGATTAAATCATCTCTCTTTATCTTAACTAGCGTTACCCCGCGACTTCGTACGCGCGTTTTGAGTTAGATACCCCCCCGCTGCTGTGTGGTGTACTATAGCCTTAAGTCTTCTTCGATAAAACTATACAGCCTAAAGCCTTCCTCGATAAAGGTATTCAAGCTATCCACAAAAAAATATTTAGATCGGTTTAGTATTTCTTGACATGAGCGTGTTCAATAGGTAGGGTAGGAGTAGTTAAGCAACATTGCATTAACAGCCGGAATATTTGTTAATGTTAGGACATTACGATGTTTATAATCTTTTATGTTAAGTATTATACGTATTCAAATTTTAATCAATACATAATAATATTAAAAAAATGTTTTTTTAAATCCCCAAAGTTGCCGGCAACTTAACATTTTACGTGATGGTGAACGGCTATAGCCGTAAACAAAAAAAAGTTGTATTGTGATACTGCCCTATAAAGTAAAGTGTTAAGCAATGTTGCTTACATACTTCCACGCCAATATTGCCACAGTAGATACATGTTAATCCGTACAATGATTAAATGTAAAGATTTGGTACCTATTGCACGTTCAAAACAGACCTTTTGATTGAACCATATCGGCCAACAAGTGCATATCAAATTGAAACTTACAACACCTGGACACGAGACACGCTTTTTGATCTCTTAAGCATGATAAGTGTCGAAAAATCTCGTGTAGGATCCTACACTCTCGTATTGGGAGGAAAATTCTAGAGTTTATCTATACTAATAATATAAAGCTGAAACGATGAAAATGTATTTTTGTGTTGGATAGCTTATTTATCCAGGAAAGCTTTAGGCTATGAAACATGAAACATCACGCTGCGGCGGGAGGGGAGGGAGCACACTCGAAACTAGCGGATGAAGTGGGGCCCGCTAATCCAATAATATTACATCACCTTCCACAGTAGAATAGGCATAAAGGAAGTCCATGTGTGATGGTACTACGAGGCTCTTATCTTCATCGCCATCGTACTGAATTGTTTGGCCAGGGTCTACAGATTCTCCGCGGCATGCCTGCAAACGATATAGGTTTTTATTTCAAATAAGTGAATTCAAAAATGTCAGAAAGTCTAATGCCCAATGGGTGGCTTTATGAAATCTGACAGCAAGGTTGGTCGCTTGCCTTGCAAACACGCCTACGCCAATCCGCATTGAGCCTGTGTAGTGGAGCATGGCTCATATTACTTCATACTTGAGGTAAGGCCTTTGCCCAGCTGTGGGATGCCTTAAGGCTAACTTTACTCAAGTAATTATAAGTATAACATGAAGCTTAAATTCAAATGATCATATAAGTTCTATTAGTGTTGGCGACTGATCCCTATTTATTATACAGGTTGTCCTAAAAATACAGGTTGTCCTAAAACCGAGCTTCGTGATTCGGACTTTGATGTGGAAGACACAATAAAAAAGTGGGGGTATGTCGTATACTTTTTTGCAGTAATATGATTATCCTTAATTTTCGGGACACCTTTATTTAATACTTATTCTAATGTTATATATTTTATACCTTTTTGGTTTGATTTTTCTCTCGACATAATATGCTATTATCGATAATATTATTGTTATATACGTGACGTGCTGTGTTTAAAAGGTTAAGGTCTAAAACGGATAGACCAAAAGAAATGACGTCAATTAAGTAAACGGTACCTAAAGAAAGTATGATAGATTAATTTAGTAATAGAAATTTAAATTTTTGTATGGTTTTGTTGTGTAATCTTAGTTTTGATACATCAGATGCGAGTGTGACGACTACGATAGTTCTTTTGTATTCCTCTATAAGTCAAAGTTGTTATCCCTAGTGCGACCAGCGAGTGTGTATGTGAAAAGTGAAGTACATTTTTGTCTTGTTTGCACGAGTTTGTCTTCTGCACTGTCTGTACTTATTTGATAAAAGCCAAACACCTAGATCTACTATTATATCGTTCACAATTTGAATTACTATTACTACCTTATGATACCAAGCCCAGAAACTAGCTGTATAACTTAAAAATTGTTTCACCGCAATACTGTTTCAAATAAAATATTTTATTAAATTGCCAGATTCAAAGTAACACTCAGATAGGGCAATTTACAGATTCAAGGTAACACTCAGATAGGGCTACTCAAGAAAGCATCTTAGGTGAGAATCATACCTGAATAAAGAAGAGCTTAGGCTTGTTAGCCAACGAAGAGTGACCTCCCTCAAACATGTTGGCTATATCCTTCAGAAAGTACGGTCTGTCCGCGGCGTATAACTCCCCACCCTTGTATCCGTGAGTCATTATTGCTACCGCTAGGCAGGAGGTTTCGCTGTGGTCTTGTTTTGAAACTAAAACAAAAAAAAACACAATTTCTTAAAAAAAAAACATCGACACTCCCAGTCCCTTCCGGTGTACAAAACTAGGGTAAAAGCGCACTTCCTTTCGCTTTAAAAAATTGACGGATTTTTTCTATAATGGATCTACTATATTATGCACGTATATGATTTGTATTTATTAATTATATTTATTTATTAATTTGTTATGTATTTTTTCATTTGTTGTATTGTATTTGTGATACAAGTGTATTAGTTATATTTTTTTATTCTTACTTTTATTATGTTAGTATCTTTAAAGTATAATATTCAAATTCAAGCTATATTTTTGCACACCGTTTCTACCACACTGATAAACGTTGTTTTCTCTACCCAATGGTTGTCTGGAAGAGGTCGCTTCCAGCGATAAGACCGCCAATATTGTACAAATGATTTGCCTGTTATGTTATTGTTTCTTGTGTCCTTACTTGTGCAATAAAGAATATTTATTATTATTATTATTATTAACATCTGAAATCTCTCCAATCTCGCAACATTGATGAGGTGACGCAGCCTACGCGATAAAGAAAGGACTTGTAAAGTTCAACAGGCTTGCCAATGTTTATGTGACCGAGTGTTCTAGGCATGCCCGGATAGCATAAAACACAGGGTTCGATTCCGTGTCTGACACAGTTGATGAGTGCAATTTATAATATTAAGGTTTTTTAGTGACAAAAAAAACTGTAAGAACAAAAAATCAATTTTACGTTCTCATGTAAAACTTAGTAGAACGTTACATGCAAACATACAAATATTATGTATATAAAATTATTATAGTAAAAAATAATTTCTTGACTCTTTTATTTCTATTTTACAATATTTTCCTGGAACCACTCAAATCTTTCTTCATGATCGAAAGGTGTCTTACCTAAGAGAGAATGCTTTGAGCATTAAATCCACCTTTTGTACACAGTTATTGTGCAATAGGTTTTGAATAATATAACCCATATATGCCCAGAACTTTTTTTCTCTCCGATATCTTTCAATTTTGGATATGTGGATACTTAAAGGGTTCTTATGAAGACTGCATATGTGAATTTAAGGTGACACTGAAGAAAGGGTGTTTTTTTTAATGGGTCGAAAACGACCCCTGGGTCAGATATGGTTCTGTAATCCCTCGAGCGTATGTGAACGAGACTCAATAGAAATTCTATTTTTATGTGGTTGCATGCAACTGCTCGGGTGTTGAGGCGTTAAATAAATAAAAATACCAATATTTTATTTGTTATTTTATTTTGATAGCCTCTCATTCTATAGGTACACGACCACGTTGGCATCCAATCGGTTCACACCGCCCATGTAGCGATTGTATTCCGAAATGAGATAAGGTTGTGGTACATCCATCCTTGATTTTAGAGCAGCTGAATATCTTCTTGCCTTTCAGACAACGTTGTTATAGACCTAAGAAGTGGTGTGGTCCACTCGCGATTTCTGTTGGATAGATCTCTCTACACATAAGTCCGATCTTCACCCGCTAGGCGTGAAGTAACTGTATTTCTCCCTCTTCCACGTGCTCCTCCGCGTGCTCTTCCGCGGCTTATTTGTGCTGGTACGTACTGTTCTGTACACGAGTGGTGTATCATTGGGTTCTTGATCCTCACTGGACGCGGTTTCCTCGGCTAACGGATGCCTCGAAGCTAGACTTGCAGGTGCAAGTAACTGTCTTCATCTCCGGAATCAACGTCTGGTACCCTGCCATAGCCAGGGGGGCAAAAAAGATGTCAGAACCGAGTACCTCATCGTCAGAGTTAAAATTTTCTAACTCTTCTATGATTTCATTCGTTGTAAACATTCGTTTAAACCTCAAAACCGGAAATTGCTATTTAGTACACTTCTTCCCAAGGGGTCGTTATCGACCCTCAAATGTTTGAACAACTATATCTGAGTAATAAAAATGTATTTCACATCACTTTCCATTTTATTAGATAGATCATTTATCTAATTTTATAATGTAAGCCACTGAATAGGTTTATTGGCGTAGAATTAAATATTACTTACATTATTCTCAGGATAACCGCGCTTTTTTGCAATCTAAAATCAACTCATGACTTTAACTGTCACAACTAGTAACAAAACTACCAGCCAATCAAAGGCTTCTTATTTGTTTATGTAGACAGTACACTGATAGATCGATAGTTGGCGCTAAGCGTACAAAAAGTCGTTTTTTGATTCACAAAATCGCTCGGGGCACTGGGCATATATGGGATAAATAAATATCATCATCATCCGTCACTTCTTTTCTCTTCACTCCTTTCGTTCGATGACACGAGGACATTCTATGTTGGATTGTCTGTGCACCCAGCTTTGCCCGTTTAATTCAATAAACCTAATAGATTTAAAAAACATATATTTCGAATGCCATATTTAATTTTTTTTCATAAAATCCAATTTAAAAAAGGGCCAAATAATACTGAAGGCATATAATGATAATAATAAATAATATTTTTTATTTTAAATACTTTTTGTTTGTAAATACATACATGATATACATAGAAAACACCCAGACCAATACAAACGGACATGTACATGCACACAAATGTTTGTATTGTGCGAGGATCAAACCCGCAACCCGCTGCGTAGTAGGCGATTTCTCGACCACTACACCAGACGGGTCGTCAATAGCTAATGGCCTCCATTGTAAGTCATTTTATTTTGGTACACGATGTACCAAACATCCTGTATAATCATAAAAAAACGCGTTTTAGATTTGGATGCGTTGGTTTTGCACGATAAGCCAAACTACCAAATGGCAGACAAGTTTTTGACGGAAATGTTATTACTTACCTAATACGAGTAATAATCAGTCCAAAATGAATTATAAATACTTACTATTGCTCACGATCTGTATAATCTTATCGTGATCCAAGTCAGTATATGTGAATATTTTAAATCCCAAACTGTCGAACACAGTTTTTAGGGCCTCAAGATCCTTAAATGTGCCGAAGCGGGTTCCCGGAGTTCGATATCTGTAAAAACAAATCATTTGATTGATAAATACATGCTTTACTCTTTCGTGGGCAAAGAACGTCTATAGACGTTATAACAATAAAATTTCTATTGTGTCTTGAGAACTGTATGCAAAAGTATTAATATTAATATGTATTTTTAATAAATGTAACGTTTTTGAAAGCCTGCTCTCAACACTTAGAATAGTTCGTCGATGAAAGAGTGAAATCGCGTAGATAAAAAACCTGTTTTCTTTATTTTTTTCAAGATTATAATCCTATGGGAACACTGATGCATATAGAGAGTTCCATTTTTTTGCTGAGCTCATTATGACAACAGGAATCGCTTAGTTCTATCTAGTGGAAATAGGTGGCTGGTGAAATGAGCGTTCTACGACTTGACTATTATCCCCTATTTCCCTCCCTTATAAGTCACATACACCTGGTTGTTATGCTTTTTATAACTGCTGCACACCTGCTATCACAAGGCTCATAGAATTTCACTCATATGGAAACAGCTGAGATCGAAGCAACTTACCCGAAATATCTGGTGTTTTTATATTTGTAATGGTTGAATATCAGAAGGAACTTTCCACCGGACATATTGTAGTACAATGAATGCGGGTCATACTTCAGGCGTTCTCCTCGGTTTTTAGTTTGCTCTTCATTTGATGCCGAAGGTTGGACATCTCTGGAATCATTAAATAAATTTGTAATGTAAATAATATTTTTGTTTTTTTCCAAAACACACAGACTAGTCTCTACCAGCGCGCCTTCTACGAAAATTAATTACCTGAAATGCAATCACTAAAATGAAGATAAATATGGTATAAACATGGTGGAAATATCTCATGCTATCTGGAGGACTTTTACAGATAGAAAGATATCCTAAAAGGAAATTGTTTTTCATGAAAAGAACAAAATAAAATAAAAAACCAAAAATTGAACACTCAACTTTATTATAGCACCGATAGTGTCAATATAACGAAACGGCCTTGTCTAAAATACTTGTTGGCTATTTACTACGAGAAACATCAAAGAGAGAAGCAAAAGGTGAATAACAGGTTTCAGAAAAATATTGGCACAGAAAAAGGACTAAATAGTTAATTATACTCGTATCTATACACTTAAGGCCCGCTGCACTGGTAGAATTCAAAGCAAAATTAACTCTGACTTAGACGTTAACAATTTAATTTCTATTGTGTCTCGTTCACATACGCTTGAGGGATCAAACGGCATCCAAGGATATAACCTTAACGTCAACAAAACGTCGATACATGATGCGCCAGTGCACATATTTTAACACAGTGTGCACTCAGCTCAATAATATACTAAAATTACATATACACAAAATATGGTCACGGAACCCTTCTTAGTCGCTAGCACACTAAATAAATACTTTGTGTCAGTAGGGAAGAACGAACAAGCGGAAGAACCAAAGGGTCGATCAACTAATGAAAAAATTGAAAACACAATTTTCTTGAGCTCAGTTACTGCTAATGAAGTTAACAAAATAATTAAATCCCTAAAAAATAAATATAGTTCCGGCGTAGATGAGATTCCACCTACTTTGATTAAATCATGTAGAGAAGAACTTTCAATTCCTTTGGCACAGCTAATAAACCAGTCATTTGAAGAAGCAACTTTCCCTGATTTATTAAAAACGTCTATAATAAAACCTATTCCAAAAATTAAACAGGCGAGCGAACCTAAACATTTTCGACCTATTGCATTACTCTCAACCTTTTCAAAAATATTCGAATCAGCCATGGTCAATCGTTTGGTTTCTTTTTGTGAAAAATATAACATAATAAACAAATGCCAGCATGGCTTTCAAAAAAATAAATCGACAATCACGGCACTTTATGATATTGTAAATGAAATTTTAAATATTATTAATGAACAAGAATACGCTCTTGCTATATTGCTGGACATGACCAAGGCCTATGATAGAGTTTCTCATAAAATCTTACTCAGAAAACTCTATGACGTGGGAGTGCGAGGAGTAGCATATCGATGGTTCGAGTCTTATCTAAAGGGTCGCTTTCAGTTTGTGGAGATAGATTGGTACATTGCAAATAATAACTTACAAGGTAGAGTGAAATCGCAAAAATTACCACTAGAATGCTCAATCCCTCAAGGTAGTGTTCTAGGATGTGTCTTGTTCATTATATGCATAAATGATGTTGCAAAATCAATTGACAAGTAATGCTTTTTGTATGCCGACGATATAACTACTGTTTTCCCATCCAAAAAAGGCGATGACATCCAACGCCAAATAGATATTTTAATGAGAGAAACATCTGAATGGTTAACGGACCACAATTTAGAGATTAATGTATATACAATAGATTTTGTCAAAATATTTTTCATTTTCATTTTCACATGAACTACAGTAGGCTAACATGCACGCCTCGATACCGATTATCATGTCGATAAAATAATTTTATTTCCTAAACAACATGCTTTTCCACATTTTTCACTTTTAAGGCAATCTTTATTGCTTTCAGAAGCAAATAAATACACAAAAGTATGTATATACCTTTTTAAATATGATTAAAAAGACATTTGAAACTTATCGATTGCTACGATAAATGATAAATAGGCGCGCATATTAGGCCCGCTGGTTAGCGTTTAAAACTAACTCAAATCATATGGTACAATTGTTAAAAAAATATTACAACTCCATAAGATACTGCAGTATTTGCTTTGACGTGCTGTCCATATAATAATAACTACTAAACTAAACCGTTTTCCTTGTATAATATTGAACGTTCTGTTTTCCCCATACACAAAGTTTTGAAGTCATTCGTGATAGTAAAATTGATAAATCTACTAATATTAAAAATACATATTAACCATTAATGTTCGTGCAATCGAAAGTAATTATGACGCAATCCATACGAGAAAACAAAAACTGATAAACTCACCGGCTGCTGTTGGATGGTCTTGAACCAAAAAAATTAATATCGGGTTCACTGTCGTCCATCTTGCCAATTGCCACTCCTCTGTCCAATTCATCCATACTGATATGATGATATAAAAATCTAAGTGTTGATAACAGGTTAGTATCGGAGTGATAACAAACTGTCGTTTGTTATTTGTTTAGGCACAAATTCGGATTCACACGAGTGTGTTACGAATATTTTTTATCGCAAGAACTTTAAATATTTTCAAAGATCTTTCCACAAAAATAAGAGTTTTGACACTGCACTGCACATTTAGGGGGATCGTTTTTTAATACTGCAATTAATATTTATTCAATAAGTCCTGGTTTCAAGAGAATTTCAGTTATTAACACACACGTTTTTTATTAATGCACTGATCAGTAAAACACTCCGTACGCGCCCGTGGTCGAACAAGTAATGAAGTCAAGCCAGCAACAGCAGCTCATAGTAAGCTCCTCCGCCCTTGACCCTGCTCAAGCGCATCGACCACTTATTTATTTTACTCAACGTGCCATTTCACTAGGGGCTATAACACCACCGACGACCGTTATCGGTATGCATTGGAAACATAAATATTAGCACGAAACAGGCAATTATAACGCTAGTCCACCCTTGCAAACCCTGTTGTAGTAAACGAGAATGGTTTGCTACAGCAGGGTTTTGAGTACGGTCCGTTTTTCTTTTCTAGTCGAACAATGTAAACAATCTTTTCATAACTTTTAAAATAATATCAGTGATTAAAATTAATAAACTACTCGATTTGAAATGATCTCAGTGTCTTAACTATGACTGGCATATGCATGGCATATGTAGGTTTGGAGTTTTGTTTTTATCTTGTTTTGAAAAAAAGCGTTAAAAAGGGATATCAAAATTTTAACATTATCGAACAAGCTAAGAAAAACATACTTTATGTATAGTTTTTTTTTTGTAAAATGACAAGCTGCTTGTTTGCTGTCAGCTGATTAGCTGACAGCAAATTCTATTCTTCATTTAATCATACCTGAACTTGTCAAATTTTTGTGTATTGCTGCTGGTACTGTACCAATGTCAAATTTCACCAAGGATCCATCATTATTACGTCATGCAAAAAGAATTTCCTACACGAAAACAACAATAACAACGACCGCTCTGCAGACAAGTCTGGTCGCGTTATGACGTCATCGCCTCTGCTGCGCATGCGCAGACCTTGACCGTTACGTTATCTGACTGAATGACCTTGAAGCGAGTTAGTTGCATTTTTGAATTATTTTACAAATAATCGGTATACTGACTAGTTATTGTGCCTGATATAAATCAAAGTAAATGCTCATAACTGGTGGCCAAGTCCACTGTTTGACTTGTAACAAAACCGTTAACTGTAATAATATATTTGTTTTATGGTATTTTGGCACAGTAAATCTTAATATAATAAATTTCACTTGTAAAAAACAACTGTGTCAAACAAGGAATCGAACCCTGTGTCTAACGCTATCCGGGCGCATGCATACGAGGGTCAAACTGAAAGTTCTTAGAACTGGCCACTTATAAACAATATAATAAAAAAAATATTCTAAAATTTGAAAATAGAACTCTTTGCCAATATTACTGAGTATATATTTCATTCATTTGTCATTTGTTTTACGATTTGGCGGCAAATTGAAAATTGGCTGTGTCACGTCAACATGAATTTAACACGAGAAAATTTTCGTGCAATGATTTTTTATGACTTTCGATGTCATTTAAGTCAACAAGAAAGTTATGATAGACTACGATTGGCCTTTCACGATGAAGCCCCATCTCGTGCGACTGTCTACAACTGGTTTAATGAGTTTAAACGTGGTCGCACTAATCTCACTGATGATGTACGTGAGGGACGGCCTTCTACGGCGACGACTGAAAATAACATCTGTGTTGTGCGGCGTATGATAGAGACTGACAAAAGAGTGACCTATCAGCAGATTCGGACAAGCTTAGGCATCGGTATGAGTCAAGTGCACAAAATCCTCCACGAACATTTAGCGGTCAGGAAGCTTTGCGCCCGGTGGATACCTCATAATTTGACTAAGGCTCAAAAACTCCATCGTGTGGATTGGTGCCGTAAAATGATTGAAAGATTTAACGGAGGTGACTCAAATGCTGTGTTCGACATACTAACAGGTGACGAAAGCTGGATTTACTGTTATGATCCTGAAACCAAAAGGCAATCTGCTCAGTGGGTGTTTCCTTTCGAGGAGTTGCCAACTAAAGTGAAGAGAGATCGAAGTGCGGGAAAAAAAATGGTGGCCTCGTTCTTTGGAAGGATAGGTCATTTCGCAACAATTGTGTTAGAGGATCAAAAAACAGTTTCTGCAGAATGGTACACTACCAATTGTTTGCCACTTGTCTTGGAAAAAGTTCGAGAGAAACGACCTCGCAGTAGGATCCTCCTTCACCACGACAACGCCTCGTCGCACACCGCCAAGCGAACGATCGACTATTTGGCGACATCAAACGTTGAATTACTGGGTCACCCGCCGTATAGCCCCGACCTCGCGCCTTGTGATTTTTATTTATTTCCAAAAATTAAAGAAAAACTTAAAGGAAAGCGGTTTATGAATGCTGAAGAAGCGGTGGCTGCGTATCGCGATGCCATTGAAGAGACCCCTAAGGACGAGTGGGCAAAGTGCTTTTCCCAGTGGTTCCATCGCATGCAGCGGTGTATTGACGTCAATGGACAATATTTTGAAAAGATATAATAAAACTAATAACTGGCTAATGTAATCAGTTTTTGATTTTCTAAGAACTTTCAGTTTGACCCTCGTATACCACTCGGCCACTGATGACACAAGAAATCCTGTTGAATAGTGCACGTGATTTCTTAAAAACGTAGGCAATCTCGCAATAGATATTGATAAGGTAACGCAGTCAACGCGTTTTAAAGAAAGCACTTGTTAAATTCAACAGGCTTGCCAACGTTTTGGTTGCCGAGTGGGTACGAGGTAATTTATTCGACAGTATCTTGTTTTTTTTGTTTGTATTAGCTCAGTCATTTGTGGACCTATTTTTTTTTCCAAGTCGGGATCTGATGATGGTATCCGATGTGGTGATCTGAGGAAAACCCACGAATTTTTAAGGCACGTATAGTATTTTTGTACTAGTATCTTAACATTGACATGTCTTAACGTATGTAACGTACAAAACAAGTGTGAATTTTGAAAAAAAAATGCACAATGTAGTGCTTTCCAAATACTTTCAACGAAAATAATAATATTAAATAATTTCTTGGTTTGAACGATATCGAACTAATGATTTTAGAGATACATCACATTTTCAACAACCTCAAAAGAAAGTTGGAACCCTCGGTGCGCAAGTCCGACTCGCACTTGCCCGGTTTTTTATAACTGCAATTTCTATTATTAAGCCGTTAATTGGATTACGTGCTTTTTACATTGGGCCCTCATTTACTAGAACTGTCAAAGTATTCAATAAAGTTTTAAAACAACAGAATTCAGGTTTAGGAAAACAAGTTCTGACCTGTCCTGACCTGTCTCAATGTTGCTCATGATTCATCATCACCGGTCGTCGAACTCAGGCCGATGCGATGTCATTGACCTCTCTTCATGAATGTCACCAATAAGTATTTATTAAATAATAAATAGGTAAACGCGCATGTCTTACTTTTAGGGTTCCGTAGCCGAATGGCAAAAAACGGGACTCTTATAATTTCGTCAAATGTCTGTCCCTCTGTCCGTCCGTCCGTATGTCACAGTCACTTTATTCTGAAACTGTTAGTATTACACAGTTGAAACTTAGTAGGAAAATGTATCCTGTTAACCGCTTTACGATTCTCATACAAAATATAATGATATTTAAAGGGGGCTCCTACATGAAACTATTAAATTAAAATCATGAATGACTCATACATGAAACTATGTATAACCATTTTTTTTTTGTTAAAGCTATGCGCGTAGCGCTTCTATGTATAGGTCTTTTAATATGACATCGCGATTCCTTCAACGATTTTCTCTAAAAGTCTAACGTATGAAAGATAGACGCTTCCAAAGTGGTAAAATGGTCCCCCCCCCATCTAACTTTTAAACTTAACGAGGGTAAATTTTGAAAAAAAAAAAGACTCGATGAAGATAGATCTTGACAAAGAATTGACAACGAAAATTGGTTTGAACGAGATCGAACTAGTAGTTTTTGAGATAGAGCACAAAACAAAACGCCAATCATACTGACTTATTAACTAATCATATTGTCTTACTTAAAAGATCGCAGTAAGGCTACAAAAATAGTAAAGGTAATGTAACACTAATTATAAATTTTTCAGCTTAAAATAAATTACAAGGTATTTTTTTAGGGGCAATGATTTTCGCCGTTATTTTAAAAAGCGTCATTGTAAGTATAAACCTTTGATTTTTTGAACTTTAATATTTTGAGCCTTAGAATTAAGGGTTTATGCAACATAATACGTTCACTATCAATATTGGCAAAAAAAACACGTTCAACCAGCGGCGTTTTAACTTATTATTCTTGAGTGAGCTTGATTACCTTTTGTTTACTTTGTTCCTCGAATCACCAAGTCGAAAAACTGCACAGGAATATTATGTTTCCCACTTAAAACTTCCATGTTTTATTTGCGGAGCGGAGTTAAGTTGAGAATTTTCTAAATTGCCGGCGAGCGGGTTATGAAAAAGAAACAAAAGAAAAAAATATTTTATGAGGAAAATGCGGTGATGAAATTCCAATGGTCCGGAGTATGATCGAAAAATCGTGAACACATGGTAAGGACAAAGAAGCATATTATCAATGTTTATTTTTTATTGGTTACAATACACTGGAACTTATTAAGCAATTTATAGGATATAATAAAAAAGAAAGAAACTGGAGTAATGCACTAAAATGTTACCTGTGCGCCAAACTTAAAGTTGCGTAGTTTATGTATAAACATCTAACTACAGCTAAAATTAAAAACACACAATTGCAAATACAATAATGTGTTAATTTTACACTTGATCAAACTTGGTTTAGAATCAACTTTATCAAACTTTCAGGAAGTGCCGTAGTCACAGTTTTGAACAATGTTTACTATGGGACCAAATTCGAAATCGAGAAAAAAAACATCTGTTCCATACATTTTCTCCGAGATATAATGAGTTTTTGTATGGAACAGCTGTTTTTTTCGTGATTTCGAAGTTGATCCCATTGCAAAAGTTGTTCAAAACCGTCATAAGAGCACGCCCTTATGTTTGATCAAGTGTAAAATTAACACGTTGCCAGCCTGTCGAGCTAAAACTTACCTATGTATTGAATCCATAGTCCTATTCTAGGGGTGCAGGGGGTGATTCACTACCACAAACTTCATTTTTATTTGTAAAATTATTTTGAAATGTATGGCACCTAACTCACATTGCGAAGTTTTAGCTATCTAACATTTCAATATTACTGCTTGCATACGTATCCGGTAATGTTGTTACGGTCTCGGTGGGGTACGGGCCTAAACAGCAAAGATTAAAAAAAAAAACACATGTAATATTCAGTGAACTGTATTTTTTTAAAATCACATCTTTTTTTTTTAAATGGCTCGCGCGATTTGCGCATTACCAGTGTCTATGTAAAAGAGAGGAAACGGGAATTTAGGGATAAAGGATCGGTTAACGGAATTTCGGAAATTATAGATCAGGGAAGTATGGATAGACAAATATAAATAAGGGATATTATAAGTCTTTTTTATGGTTATAGTCTATTAGTATATTGTAAATATAAATGTATATTTTAATATTATGAATGTATATAAAAATACAAATAAATTTATAAATTATGAGATCATTAGAATGTAAAAGCGAAATAATGCTAGTAGGAAGAGGAACTTTGTGAGCAATAAGGTTATCAAGGAATGAGGAATGGTCATATAATGGACAGGAAAAGAAAATGTGATTAAGATCGCTCTCGTCCAATCCACACTCACATAATCAAGAATTCATAATATTTTAATAATTATTTAAAAAAACTCCAGTGTATTTATACACCTATTTTTGAATCACTCGCGTCAAGATGGCGTTGTGATATTAATTGATCCGATTTTCTAAGAAACAAGATAACTGAATTTTGTGAGAAGTAACATCTCTATATTTCGCGTGTTTTTTAATTGATCTGTACTTCCTTTTTATATAAAAAAAAAACTTTAGGTTAAATGTGATTATCAAATTAATGTAGGGAACTATATTTTTCCTGCCTCAGCAGTGACAAAATGAAAGAACCATATAAAATCATCAATTTTGATTCGATAATACCAGATTCTCTTAATCAGCTTTTGTCCCTTGAGATGAAAATTTCGAAGCCCCTTAATATTTTCAGCCTCTGAAATTCGGAATAAAATTTAATAATGTGGGTTTTATTGTAAGTATCATTAATTTTCATTCTATTAATCCGGTGATCACAATCGAATTCTAGATATATTTTTTTGAGAGACAAATAAATTTAACAAACTGAATAATGTGAAATCAGCATATTGGAAAATGGAAAACTAAAGTCTAATGGGCTATAATAAGTTTAACTTGAGGAGTTTAGACCTGACTTTGTACGGACAACAGCACGTCAAGGTAAACACTGCGGTGTCTTATTTAGTTGTAATAAGGGCTAGTTTGCAACAAAAGTGGGTAAACTGATGTGCTGCCGATTGTACTAACACTATTTTTGTATACATTTTTCGTATCTTGTCATCTCTTTCACTCATGTTGGCATGAGTGATAAGGATGTCATATTACTTCTATACTAATATTATTAAGCTGAAAAGTTAGTTGCTAAGCTATGAACCATCACGCTGCGAAAAGAGGGGAAGCAGCAAAATCATAGCAAGCGGACGTAGTCGCAGGAGGCCGCTATAGTCCCAATATAATGGGCGTAATCTAACATAGTAGAGACTCTGTTTAGATGGGTCGGATTTGTGTACGTCATTGTGGCGATTTGTTCGGCGTCTCTAGAACGGACTTGGGCGATTTTTCATACAAACGTATGGGATGCTATTCAAGATAAAATACGGGAGAAATAGGGTAAACATTTCGAGTCGTTATTGCGTTTCGATCAGGGCTCCTATTTTTGAATTACTCGCGTTAAGATGGTGTGGCTTATTTTCCAATAGATAAGATAAATAGATTGTAATATATTTTTTTGAATGCTAAACATCTCTATTTAGCGTGTTTTCCATTGATTTTAAAGTAGTTTTGAACATAAATGACACGTCATATTCGAGCGAGTAATTGAAAAATAGAGCTCCAGGAGTCCTATTTTAATCCCTCTCGTCAATATGGCGCGTGATTTTCTTTGGTTTCGATTTTCGGAGGAAAATCGGTCGAATTCCACACGGCAGTGATTTGGAAAAAGATAAACACATTTTTGGAATTATTTGCGTCTGTATTTAGCGTGATCTTCGATAATATGAATTGTTTTTCGACGGAAAATCACACACGTTATATTTACGCGAGTGATTGAAGAATAGGGCTCCAGGTGTGTTGAACATTTTGTACTGTCAGAAACCTAACTCGAGGATATTTTAAGAACTTCTATGTATATTTATTTATTCAAAACAAGCAAAATTATTATTAATTTGATGAAATTAATTTACTCTGTGACAAAGTAGTTGGTCCAACACGACATCTTACGAGACAGATAACAAACACGCCACAAAACAAAGAACAAAAATTAAAAGCTCTCTAACAAATAGCAAATAACTTTATTCACCCTGAAAGTTGTTTCTCGTATTATGCAAGCGAGCCGCGTGTTAATTTTAAGTTTTTACTGTACCTACACAGGTCTATGCTGCATTTGTTATATTTAGGGTTACTTAGGGTTGATTTTACCAACGTCAGATAAGACTTATTCGATGGAATAAGTATAAAACGACCGATTTTCAAATGACATTTACATTATAAATGATTGCTGACATAGATGTGACGATTTCAAATTCGGTGTTTGTATTGTATTCGGCGAGTATTCGTAGATTTCTGAAAGAGTGAACAATTGCATAATATTATTATTATATGTATGTATTTCTGCTTTATTAATGTTTATGAATATACTTATATATATTTTGTAGTTTATTTTTTTCGGTGTAGTTATTTACTTAGTTTATTTATTTTAGTAATATATTTATGAAATTCTTGTTACTATGTTCCTATTTTCATTTGTTGTTTTTTTTCAATGCCCTGGCAGAGAATGCTTTTAGCATTAAGTCCACCTTTGTACACTAAATTTGTGCAATAAAGTCTTTAAATAAATAAATAAACATTTCTTATCTGACGTTGGCCAAATTGCCGTGAACATTTTGAGTGTAGTTAGCGAAAACTTAAACGGTGCTTCAAGTTTCACGCATATGCATGACACGCGTTAAAATCTTGGCGAGCCCGAATTATGTAATAAGTAAAATAATTAATAAATAATTTGTTTAATAAAATTCATTGGTTCTGAAATAAAATACTCTTTTTTAAGTTTTACTAACTGTGTCTAGTTGGATCACGTCTCGTCTGTTTTTACCAACTAAAGTTAGCCTGTATAGCCTACTGCTGGGCACAGGCCTTCCTCAATTGTGAGGTAGTTTGAGCTATACTGGACTATGGCAAAGAAGATACAATATTACTAACCATTCGGGCTCAGTGCGAATTGGTGTAGGGGTGTTTGCAAGGCAAACGACTAACCTTACAGTCCGATGTTACCAAGTCGCCAATTACGCCTCTGACTAGGCTTAACGACTAATACTATGCTCGTGCTTTACGTGACTTAAATGTTCGGAATGGTCCATCCAAACACGACCGCGCTTGATTTCGGTAAACTACCCAAGTGTTGGCACCACGGCGCTACGAGCACGTCTACCAAACGATTCAAGTTTCTATGATTATTATACAACTGAGGGCTGATTTTTCAATAGTCAGATAAGAAATATTCGTCGAATAAAATACAATATGGCTATTTTGAAAACGTCACATAATTGTCAGCAATCATACGAAACTGTCATTTTTCAAAATCTGTCGCTTTTTAATTTATCAGTCTGATAAGTTTTATCAGAGATTATTTATGCTGGGTGTTTCTCTACGTGATCGAATCAGAAATGAGGAGATACGTAGAAGAACTAAGGTAACGGACATAGCCTTGAGAATCAGTAAGCTCAAGTGGCAATGGGCAAAGCACATAGCACGAAGAACTGATGGCCGTTAGGGCAGGAAAGTTCTAGATTGGAGACCCTTCGACCAAAGACGCAGCGTAGGACGTCCACCAACAAGATGGACAGACGACCTTCTAAAGATTGCAGGATCAAACTGGATGCAGACCGCTAGTAATCGGTCGCTGTGGAAAGCCATGGGGAAAGCCTATGTTCAGCAGTGGACGTCCTTTGGCTGATAATGATGATGATGAATGATGATAAGTTTTATCTGACCACCAACTGAACCACTTTTTAATAAGGGTTTTATTTTTCAAATTGTTATTTATTTATTAATAAGACAAGTCATCAGGTGCGCAAACCCGCAAAAATACGTAAACAAACAACTAACAGTTAGTTTTTTATGAGCGTAGGTAGTGATAATATATATGTATTTTTTTAAAATAATGTAATAATAATGTCAGCGCGGCGCAGCGGCCCGGTGAATACCTATCGAATCCTCACAAGCAAGAAACAATCAGAGTGCCAGTTAAACAGAAACGCCACATAAAAACTTTTTTGTTTTTAAACGTTTGTTTTCTTTCAGAATTAGATGAAACTAATTAAAAATCATTTGCGATGTTTGAGATTTTGCGCATTTAGCATAACACGTTGTATGGGTTTGTAAGTCTGTCCTTATACTCAAAATAACTCTGTATGTTTTGACTTATTCATTAATTTTGTGTGGAGTCACAGATTAATGTATGTAATCTGTATGATGATAATGAATGACATAAAAACACAAAAAAATAAATATATATTTATTGTAAAAACGATATTACAGGCACGATACGGAACCTATTCTGTTTTCAGACGCTTGTCTCAGAGCTTTTAAATTAACGCGAACTTAGTGCAAATGTACTCCGTTTCACGAGCGGATCATTAAAATATTTTTAATTTACTCATTCACTGTGTGTATGAAAATAGAGCGCCTTTCTGTTGTTTTTTAAAAGTCTTAGTGGTAGTGTTTAGCAGTTTATTTTCAGTTGATTCGGCAACGACTTTTAAGAACAATATTTTGGTAGTTACCAATATTGATTTCCTTGAATTAGTACCTAATCTAAACTATATTTGTTAGGTAGTGTTTACTTTAGAATTTCCTATGCTAGGACTATGAATGATCACTACGATAATGGTAAGTAAACATTGGTTGTCGGCACCGACTACTTTAAACTTAAATCCCTGATTAATTTAGCAGAGCAAACGCACAGCAGTGCGCTATTGCCGTCACTGTAACAAAACGTATGCCTTTATAGCCTCCACGCATCATTAGCCGACTACACGTGTCGTCACGATACTTCCTTCTTATCTTTAGTAATAATATAAAGCTGAAGAGTTTGTTTCTTTGAACGAACTAATCTCAGGAACTACTGGACCAATTTGGAAAAAAAAACGTGTTGGATAGTCATTCATTCAGAAAGGCTTTAGACTATAAAACATCACGCTGCGACGAAAGGGGAGAGAAGCAAACTCAAAACGTGCGGACGCAGTCTCGGTAGTATTTCTATAAAATATAGCCAAAAAAACCTTACTGGCCTTAGTCATAACATTACGGCATTAATGTTCTAGATTACAAAGCTAGCAGTGTACTAATCTTTTTGTTCTTCAATAGCACAAGTTCTAAATAGTTTGATGGATGGAATAAATTAGTTCTATTACGGATTATTTTTTCTTGACCATAAAAAGCAATTCCATTTTTAGGGTTCCGTAGCCGAATGGCAAAAAACGGAACCCTTATAGTTTCGTCAAGTCTGTCTGTCCGTCTGTCTGTTCGTCCGTATGTCACAGCCATTTTATTCTGTATCGACATATAAGTATCACACTGTTGAAATTTTGTAGGAAGATGTATCCCGTTAACCGCTTTACGATTCTCATACAAAAATAAAAAATAAAAGATATTTAAGGGGGGCTCCCATACATGAAACTAAAACCAAAAATATTTTTTTTAGTCAAACCTACGCGTCTAGGGATAGGTCTTTTAAAATGATATCGAGGTTCCTAAACTATTTTCTTTTAAAGTCTAACGTTTCATAGCTAGGCGCTTCCAAAGTGGTAAAATGGGCGTCCCCCCCATCTAACTTCAATACTAAGCGGTTGTTAATTTTGAAAAAAATATGTAATGTAGAATTTAACAAATACGTTCCACGAAAATTGCTTCGGACGGGATCGAAAGAGAAGTTTTTGAGATATAGCACATTTAACAAACGCAAACATAACTTTGCACTTCATACAAACACTATGAAAAACAAAGTTATATTAGCTGTGACAAAATATTGTGGTATTTTAGCTAAGTGAATAAGTAATAATAATAATAATAAATATTCTTTATTGCACAAGTAAGGACACAAGAAACAATAACAATACAGGCAAATCATTTGTACAATATTGGCGGTTTTATCGCTGGAAGCGATCTCTTCCAGACCACCATTGGGTAGAGGAAACAACGTTAATCAGTGAGGTAGAAACGGTGTGCAAAAATATAGCTGGAATTTTAATATCATACTTTAAAGATAGTTACATAATAGAAGTAAAAATAAAAATATATAACTAATACACTTATATCACAAATAAAACAAATTAATAAATACATATAATTAATAAATACATATAATATACGTACATACTACGATAGATCCATTATATAAAATTTTCCGTCAATTTTTAAAGCGAAAGTAAGAAAGTAGTTTCCCTAAATCAGTTAAAGTTGGCACGGAACCCTCAGTGCGCGAGTCCGACTCGCACTTGGCCAGTTTTTAAGTTTTTGTGTGATACCCACGTTTAATTTTCAAAGCAGAGGTTATTAGGTACGCAACCCTTACCGAGTATGTAAAATGTATTGCATGCATGTCAAGCGGTATATCTCTGGAGACGGTTTACGGCGTTGCAGCGGGTGCATAGTAAGCCCGATGCACAGTTATAGTATAATAACGCATGGTAATACCACTTTTAGAGTGTAGCTCAGTGTAACAGTCTTATATAAAAAATAAAATATTAGGTAAAACATATAGATATTGCTTATTTAAGGGTGACCTATAAGTATAGTGATTGCACAATTCATCCATAGGGCAATCACTGTCTCGTCTAAATACTCGTATCAAAACTTGATCATGTTTTGAAAGGCCAGAGTTTTTTTGTAATGAAAAGAAGTGGTAATCCGGTGTCAAATGTTTATGGTGATGAAGTCAAGGTAAAGTAAATTCATGAAAACAATCAATAGAATTTAAGTTGTTAAAATCATTCAGAAATTGAAAATTTATGAAAACCTTTATTACACAATATAACTGTACAAATAATAGACTTAATGGCTATAAGTATTCTCACCCAATCATACATACAAGTTACCAAGTTACAGGACCTTGTAAACTATACTCGTGTAGTAATCGAAGAAATCAATTTATTTTCTACAAAGTGAGACTTCTTAGTTCCATCCTTGCAAATATCTACTGTTCCTGGTTACTTACATAATATATGGACATAGTAAATTTTGCTTTAGAATGTTTTTAACACTCACAGTGTCATATTTTATATTCTTTTTCTTAATTCTAAAGCATTAGATAGCGAAGCGACATCAATTTCCAAGTTGAATTTATTCTGTAAAGAATAACTGCTTGGGCCATCTGTTTCATAAACAGACGGCTGGATGGCGCTAAGCGTCACGCAATTGACGTTTTCATAAGAGACCACAAATTTCGCAGGGTCGGACTAACAGCACGGTATCTCAATTGGTAAGAGCGTTTGGCCCGGTTTGCCAAAAGGTTGCTGGTTCAAGTCCCGCCCGTGCGCAAATTTTTGGTTTCTTATTTCATCTGTATGAATATAGTAAATTTTGTTACCAATCCGTTGTGTACAGGGACAATTTGTCACATATTGGAAACAAGAGCTGGTTTTGCTTGTACGTTTTGTTTGAAGAAAGTGATACTTCTTTATCTCGAATATAAAATATTGAAACACATTTGTAATCTGACCTAAATGGATACACTGTACTTTATCAGTTGTCTATTTTTTCAATTATGTTATATTTAGATCCACAGATTCTAAGATCCGTGCCTTTTTTAGTTTATTTTAATTTTTGCTAAGTGTAAGTTTTAGAGCTTTGCGCTCAACAGACTTCAGTAATTTAGACTTAATTATATTATTATATATGTAAGAGTATGTTGAATTTAGTTAGGCCTGTTACTAATTCTACATTTTTGGTCGCTGTTGGCGTATTTTCTCCGCGTGATCGTAATTATATTATTATATATGTAAGAGTATGTTGAATTTAGTTAGGCCTGTTACTAATTCTACATTTTTGGTCGCTGTTGGCGTATTTTCTCCGCGTGATCGTATCGTTAAATAAACCGATATTCTTGCTGTGCCGATTCTATTAGTTATTATATTTCTTACTTTACTAATATGCTATTTTACCGCTTTATTTATACACCTATGTTATTTATTATTACGTTCATGATTAATTTGTAAACATGTTTGTACACAGTTATTGGTGTTGGGTTGGACAAGTGCGTTCGAGCAGAGACAAGTTTTTCTCGTGCTTGATTGTCTATTTATAATCTATGTAGATTTCTAGAGACCTATCAATATGTGAATCAAAACTTATATCTGTACTTGACCCGAGATTCTAAACCTGGAGACTGTCCTGCAAAATTTGCTGGTCAGTACGTACAGCAATCCAAGCCGCTTGTTCCAATACTGCCGTTTATAAAACGCTCACCCTATATATTTTACTTTACGGCAACATACTCGAGTCAGGTTTAAAAGTAACACTGTTTTTCTATTGCCTTAATAACAGATATTATGTTGTAATTAAGGCAGTAAATTGAATCAAAAGCAGAACATGACACTCAAATAACGTAACGCGGTAGCGGACAACCGAAACGTTATTACCGTCCGCTTTGGGCGGGCAATTTGTTACGGGCAGCGTATTACCTGCTGCTGGGGCGCCACCAGTGGGACCAACTCTTTATAGTATACAAAGAAAACTCATAATTAAATAAAAAAAGTGTCAGTTTTGAGGATTGTGAGCTTTGGAAGACACCACCGCCTTTGAGTCTAACGGCCTAAATTCAGTCTAGATTTTACGGCATGATAATTGTTACTTCATAGACTTTTTTTGTCACATGTATTAAACCATGTATATTTAGGCTGATGAAGTAAAGCATCGAAAAACTAATTGCATGCAGAAAATCCTAAAAAAATTAAATCAAACGACTCAAATCCTGTTGTAGCTTTTTGAAAATGAAAATATAGCTTAGAAAATTTACCATTGTTTTGAAGGCTCCAAACGTGCTCTTGACTATACCAAATATTGAAATCTAAATGGCATCTAATATCTAAGCAGATTTTCGATTTTCGATTTTCAACCTGCCTGCCAAGTGCAGAGATAAAAGCAATATTGTCTTTTGAATGGGGCCTAATTTCCAACCTGTTGATTCTTCAAGTTTACGACAAGCTTTAATAATCGTCTGCGGCTGCTCGCCTTAAAGGATCTTTTTTTTTTTAAATACTTCGTGATTATGATAGTTCTTAAGTGGCAGCAGAAATATAGTAGTACCTGACTAACGGGCTAACGCTCTTTCCAATTGAGCTACCGTGCAGTCGGTGCGACCGCGCGCAATTTCTTGTCTCTAATGGATACGTCATGAGGCGTGACGTCAGCGCCATCTACCCAACTGTTTTGCAATAGTAGAGCAAGTAGTTATTCATTTCAAAATAAATTCAACTTGGAAATTGATAAACTTTGGCCCGGTTAGCCGAAGGTTGCGGGACGCGCCCATGCGCAATTTATTGTTTCTTATTTTATTTTATAAGAATCTTTAGACGCGTTCTGAAACATTGTAGAAACCTTAGGCTTTACATCGAAAGAAATCATGCTCAACAAAAAATAAATCGTTGTCATCCTACCCGCGATGAGCATACACAATCCTCCTATTTACAATAGTCAGAAAAGCGGTTTTTGACCGGCTGCAAGTTACTAAATGAAATTAGCAACAACGTACCGGTGACCAACGTGACGGAAAACGTGTTAACGTCGCCAGGGAAATAACGTTGCCGCGCTAAATACCGTTACTGGGTATCAGCGAAATAACGTTACTGAACCCTGAATGCAGATATGACCGGTTAATTTCGTTTCATGATATGCAGCAAATGCATTAAGATAAAAGGTAACAATTTTATGATTTTTATAATGTGATTATGCACTCAACTTCTCTATAATGCTATACAGAAGTCAACACCGAATTTTATTAGAATATATTAATCTGAGTTTCCATTTCTCAAAGTGCAGTCGCGAGCACATCAAGTTACCCGCTTTTATTGCAAAGTAGCCCTTATTGCAACTGTATAAGATACCGTGTATGTTTACCTTGACGTGCTGTTATCCGTACCTACCTGAGAGACATTCTAAAATGCGCAGCAGTTAAAAACTTGTTTGCTAACTTAAACAAAGTTTTACATTGAACATTTTGTTATTTTTTGTTTTTACAGCGTTCGTAAAACCAGCAGAATAATACCAGAGACAAAATTTATATTTTAACTAAATTATCGAACTTAGAATTTGACATGAAAATACCTCATCTAAGTAAGTAGTACGAAATTATTAGTAAGTTTTTTGCTCTTTTTATGCTGTTTTCCAAATGAAGTCTGTAGTTCATTTAGTACGGTTTGTCACGGAACTGCTTCTAGCATAAGTCTCTTTATCACAATAAAGTTAAATTAACTTGCAAAGAGTAAATAACCTTTATAAGGCATTCGCTTTTAACAGGATTAGTTCTTAACGTTACGGAATGAAGAAAAGCAAGAAAGGTTTATTAAAATTTTGACATACATCATTTTGGGAAAGCTTTTGTGTAGTGTAAAAAGTGGGGTCTAGCTATAGTCACAAATTAAAATACGTTGTAGGGTTCCGAAGCCGAATGGCAAAAAACGGAACCCTTATAGTTTCGTCAAGTCTGTCTGTCTGTCCGTCCGTCTGTCTTTCTGTCCGTCCGTCCGTCCGTCAAAAAGATACTAAAAAAAACGACATGAAACCGACAACCGAAATTTAATGGGGACTCCCATACATGAAACTAAAACAAAAAAAAAAATGACAAACCTATACGTGTGTCTATAGATAGGTCTTTTAAAGTGACATTGAAGTTCCTAAAATCATTTTCTTTTTAAAAAAAAACGTTTCACAGCTAGACGCTTTCAAAGTGGTAAAATGGGCGTCCCCCCCTATCGGACTTCTAAACTAAGCGAGTGTAAATTTTGACAAAAATATATAATGTAGATCTTAACAAATACTTTCAAAAAAAATTGGTTTGGACGAGAAGTTTTAGAGATATAGCACATTTTCAATAACCGCAAACATAACTTTGTACTTCATACAAAAACTATGAAAAACAAAGTTATATTTGCTGTCAATGAAATATTGTGGTATTTTATTGAGGGGAAGTAAGTGGATTCCCTAGTTCAGTTAAAGTTGGCACGGAACCCTCAGTGTGCGAGTCTGACTCGCACTTGGCCGGATTAGTTTTTGTAATTCTTTGTAAAAAAAATACCGGGTTGAAAAACTGACTAAAAGCTTAAAATATTTGTTATTCGTATATTCGTTTTCTGTTTAACAAAACAAATGTTTCGGAATCGGTGCATGTGTGTACACTGTAACTGTTGGTATACGTAAGCTTTTTCATTATTTTTTATTCCATGATTTCTAGTTATTTATCATATCTCAAAAACAACTGGACCGATTTGATGAAACTTACACTGTTCCCTTAGCTTAAACATACCTGATTTAACTATAAACAAATCATCTTACTATGTCTTCTCTTTTTTGAGAAATCCTTGGACAAATAAACAAATACAGGGTGTAAAAAAAGTGCAACCCAAATTCAAGGAGATGGTTGACAATCAAGTTTGGAATACAAGAAAAAAAGGTAATTGTAAAAAAAACTTTCTAGATTTTTAAATTATTCTAGACTCGACTCTCAATCTCTTGAATTTGACCCGTACTTTTTTACTTATTTATTATTTAAAAACTTTATTGCACAAATGTACAAAAGGTTTCATTCTCTCCCAGTCAGAATTTGACTCGTACTTTTTACATCTTAAGGGCGAAAATCGCAAGAGAATTCGACCTTGCCTACTAATTAATAATGCATCGTGCATCTTCTGCTTCGATACTCTTTGACGCGAACTCGCTCAAACTTTATGAGCGATATCCGATTTATTTTGGAGTTCGGCTAACTTGCCGTATTGGTCTACGTCAATGCAGTCATTTCGGGGTTTAAATTTAAATTACACTACTAAGAGTAGATCATGATTGCGAGCGTGCATTTTTTTTTGTTTAAGAAAATAGGAGTTTTTTTTTTAAAGTAGCTTTCTTTTGTTTCAGGTACCTACCTACGCTTTTTTATACCCTGTTAACGCAGTAGATGAAGTAAGTATCAGAGAAGAAATGGAATTCTTAATAATCTTGTTTTTCAAACCAGCAGTATTGTCTTTTATACCGTAACTGCTTTTGAGAAAAAATCTTTCGCTCTGAATCGCGTATTGAAAAGTTACTGAATATGAGATTTTTTTTAAACTTTACCAAATACAATTCATCGTCATCATCATCACATTATCAGCCATAGTACGTTCACTGCGAAACGTAGGCCCTCTCCACTCCACGGTTAATTAATTAATTAATTATATTATCTATTGCATAGACCAAAGAAAGTACAAAATGGCGGACTTAATGCTTAAATCATTCTCTACTAGTCAACCATTAGGTTATACACGCGACTGGTTGTGAGCGTCCGCATTCAATACGATTTGCGATTTTTACTAGGTCGTCTGTCCCTCTCGTCGGTGGATGTCCTACGTTGCGCTTTTGGTCGTAGGGTCTCCAGTCTAGAACTTTCCCGCCCCAACGGCCATCAGTTCTTCGCGCTACGTCCCTGCCATTTGCCACTTGAGCTAACTGATTCGCAGGGCTTAATAAACTTATGCACTCAAAAACCTGTCAATCATGTTGTACTAATGACAGTCCTCCCAAATATTTTAACTGGCAACTTTAACAAAAAAATAACTGCCGTTTAAATGCGGCCAATAAAATATTCGTCGAACACACGCTGACAGATGCAATTTGTGGTGAAATTTCAATCTGTTCATATGAGCTCAACGGCTACATTATCATCATGTACCGTTTCATTACTTCGCACTCCGCTTATTTATGTGCTGAATTTTGTTTCATTCGTAATATTATACAGTGTAATTAATTATATGGTATGAGCTTTGAGTGGCGAGCGGTTTTGAAAGGAATAAGTGGTGAAAAAAACTGGCCTCGTTGAAGTCACTTTAAAAAATTACTTACTTATTTAATTTCTATTAGGCTACGTCAAAAAAGGTACACAGTTAAGGCACTGCTATTATCATTAAAATGAATAGGGTGTTGTTTTGGTCAGCGACGCCCGACTCAGGGGTGGATTTACAAACGATTCTGATGGCAAAAAAAATATGGAAAAACCTACAAAAACAATTTATAATTGTAATCATAGCGTGCGAGTCGAACTACCAACGCCAGGTCATCTCTTCGTAGCTTGCTAGCTACGGCGTAGTATATCGTAGATACGCACAAGCTTTTAGCGAAGGTGCGAGTTTCCCCATTCTATTTGTTTTTAAATTAAGTGTTGTTAAGAGGTTTTCTTTAATAAAACTTGCAATTAATTTAAAGAACATGTTTTTTTAAATAAGCATAAGTCATACCATCATCTCTTAGCTGGATGTCACTGACCAAAACAACCCCAATTGAAACAATTTGATGGTTCAATTAACATATACTAATTGAATCATCAAATTGTTGAGCCGCGCTCGTAACTCTATCAATGTAGATCTAATCATTAACTTTCAAACGAAGGCTGGAGTCCAGCTTTGCAAAGTTCGCCATCATCTGGCTATTTACATTCACCTCCTCTCTGCCTCGTTAGTGTAGCGGTTAGCTCGCTGGTTGCTACCCAAGAGGTTCCGGGTTCGAATTCCGGGTGGGGCCGAAACGGGTTCCTGGAAACAGCTCGCAGTCATAAATTATTACCTATATCTGTTTAAAGGGGCCGCCACTACCGAAAATCGGAAGGAGAATATAATTTACATTAATCACCGGCTTCGATGGTTTAGACAAGTAAAAAAAGAGACCACCTGATTATATCGGCAATGTAGCACTCAACCAAAAACTGCCGGGTCAAAGGCGAAGAGGAAGGCCTAAACTGCGATGGTTGAGTCTCATTAAGAAAGACCTAGAAAGCTGTGACTTAACCAGAAGTGACGTCCAGGATAGGGCAAAGTGAAGGACGAATAGTCGGAAAGCAGACCCCGTCACTAGACGGGACAGTTGCTAGGAAGAAGAAGATTAATCACCTTTTCTACTGTAATTTCCGATCGCTCATGACTTGGACCCGTCAGTGAAATGTACAGCAAAATACGGACTTTCAGTAATAACCAGTCGCTTCAAACTCAAATAAAGTGCGCGTAATGAGGTTCGTCTGAACGGTGATTCTGTTGTAATTAAACGCTCCGTTTGATAACTTTTCTGTATCGGAAACAAACGCTCACTCGATTGAACGGCAGATCGTTAGTGATTTTTACGTTGAAATATTTTACGGGTTTTTAGAATTGAAAGTAACAAAAATGATAGGATTCTACATCGATATTATCCAGTTTAATAAATGCTTTTGAGATAATAGCTTTAACTGTGATATAACAAATATTTCCACTAATAATGCTCCTATGTTACCTTCTAGTAATGTGTGTGTTCTTCCAAAGCATTCTACTTCAATTCAGCTGTACAAGGGCTAGAAAGTAATTAAGTAATTTGAAGATGATTCTAATGAAATGATGAATCTATACTAATATTATAAAGCTGAAGAGTTTGTTTGTTTGTTTGTTTGTTTGTTTGAACGCGCTAATCTCAGAAACTACTGGCCCGATTTGAAAAATTATTTTTATGTTAGATAGTCCATTTATCGAGGAAGGCTTTAAGCTATATAACATAAAGATACGACTCACAAGACCACAGCAGCAATGAAAAATGTTGCGAAAACGGGAGAAAGATATTCCTTTTGAGAGCTTCCGCTGCGTACGCTGCGGAAACCGCTAAAGTTACACGAAAACCATGTATCACAAGATTGTTCAGCATGAAAAGTTCTATAATAAAGTCCGCGACGGCATAGGTCTATCTTTTATGGTTGACTTACTACAACCTTTTTTATGTTAATAATTTTGTAAAAAAATAATGCATTACTTTTAGAGGTGTATTATACACACAGGTATTTATTCTTATCAAAATAAATACATTCATCATCACGAGCATTTCATTTAGAACAAAGTTGCTCTTTATATTATTTGATTCCAACAAATATCTTAGGAGCTATCACAGTTTTAACATAACTCCGCACCAAAATAATGTTCGTAGCTCAAGTACAACGTGCGCTTGCGCTTATTATATTATAAAGCTGAAGAGTTTGTTGGTTTGAACGCGCTCATTTCAGGAACTGCTGAACCGATTTGAAAAAATATTTCTGTGTTAGATAGCTTATTTATTGAAAAAGGCTTTAGGATATAAAACATCACGCTGCGACGGGAGGGGAGGGAGCAAACTCAAAACGCGCGGACGAAGTCGCGGGGGACCGCTAGTCTTAAGATATAAAGATTGTAAAATCTCTAAACCATATTGGGGCAGAAAATATTTTATTTGCCCAAGGATTCAGAAACTTTTAACAATCACAGTGTCATATTATATATTCATATAGATTAAATAAGAAACCAAAACTTGCGCACGGGCGGGACTCGAACCAGTAGGTAACTTCCTGGCTAACTACGCGCAGTCATGCATAATGACGTATGTATTCATAAGGGACTACAAATTTCGAATGCCCAAGAATTTTCCACCTACACACATAAATAGTAAAAGCTTTAATAGTACCAGCTTGAAGCACTTGACTTAGTGGAACGCAGAGCCATAAGATTAATAGGTGACGACAAACTGGTGAATGATAAGCTCCATAGCTTAGCCCATCGCCGCAAGGTTGCCAGCTTAGCTGTATTTTACAGACTTTACTTTGGCGCCGCGGGATACCATCCTTACCTTGTCGATGTGCCGTTGTTTCGAACTAAGCGCTTCTCGTCAACATTTATAATGCGCACGGCAAAGGAGTGGAACTCGCTGCCCGAGTCGGTGTTTCCAAGGGATTGCAATCCGAATCTTTTCAAAATTCGAGTGAATAGGCTTCTTCTGGGCGAGCTCGTTTCATCTTCGACTTCGTCTTAGTCGCATTAGGCTTGGACTGGAGTCAAGAGCGAACCCATACTAAATAAATAATTAAATAAAAATGTGGAAAGTCCTTGCTAGACCCAAAACTGGTCTTTGTAAAATGGAAAAATTGTATGAGTGTGCAACTTTTTTCAGTTCCTAAGAAGCTGGTGTTTGTGAGTGAGAAAACAAGTATATTGTTATAACACTTATTTTCGTTTCTTTTGTTTTTGAGCAAGAGAACGAATGGAGTCTAACGGAAAATTCGTAAACTGTCGCAATTATAATACAGTATGTTGTTTTGGTCAGCGACGAGCGACTCAGGGGTGGCTGTACAAACGAAAAAAAAAATGAATCGAAAAAAAAACCACAAAATAAATTTATAGATGCGATACAGCAATCTAGTCAAAACTACCAACACCAAGTAGCCTCTTCGTAGCTTACTAGCTACGACGTAGTATTTTGTAGTGACGCGCTAGCTACGCGCGAAGGTGTGAGTGTCCCCCACTCGTTTTAAAGGTTTTTAGAATATTGTGAAGAGGTTTTCTTTTATAAAACTAGCATAAAATTTAACATTTTTTTTATTAGGATAAGCATAACTCATATTATCCCTGAGTTGAATGTCACTGACCAAAACAACACCCTGTATGAGAAATACTTTTAGCAAGAAATACTATTTACTTGCTCAAAAAACACAAGCTGTATTTAACTTTTCTCCAGCCAATTAGCTTTACATTTTTATCTTTACAGTTTTATCAAATCACAAACATAAACCTAATAAAGCTTTAAAACTGTTTTTAATGACCCTCAAATCCTATTGCGGGCTACAAAGTTTTTAACGGGCCATTTAATATAAAGTAAACTCCGTTTTAAAGCCGAGAAGAGCTGTTAGTAATGTGTATTATTGTGCGTCGATAAAGTTCTAAACAATGATGTGAATGTGTGGTAATGGAAAAAATATCGATAACTAGTCAAAAATATTGTTAAATTAGAAAAAGATCTTCCCCATCTGCGTTGTCGCTTATCTCCTTGCTATGAGATATTAATACAGTTTGGCTATAAAAATAACGCTTTCATGTCAAACAAGCGGTCGCAGCGAACTTCTTTTTACCCCCGGGTCCCACCCGTCCCGAACCCATTTTATGGTTTAAATCCTTTACGACTCGAACAAAAAATATATATGAAAATCGGTCCACCCGTTCTCGAGTTAAAGGTAGTGTACTTTTTTGCGTTAAAATTGCAAGTCAAATAAAATTTCATTATAGTTTTTATAGTGTTTTGTTACTACGCAAACTTAATAATATAAAGTCGAGAAATCGATCCCCGTGTCTTACGCTATCCGGACGCATGCCTATACCATTCAGCCACCGACTCCTTGGCAAACCTGTTAATTTTGCATGTGCTTTATTTAACGCGTAGGCTGCGTGACCTCAACAATGTTGCGAGATTGCTCGCACAATAATTTTGATAGACATTCTTGAACATAATGAAACTAAAATAACAACTGATTGTAAATAAACTTTCGCATCTTTTAGGTTCCTCCTATAAACTTTATATGTAAAACTAGGGTGAGGTAGCAAACCTTTATGTCAATTGAAAGTCACATATCTAATATCGATAGTGGTTTCATCGATAAATGGACATCCTTTAAAAAAATAACGAGCGGATGTACTATAAGAATAGTAATTTCGTATACACGTCAATGCGATCGGCGAAGATAAACTTAAATCTTGTCTGATGTTTCATTTCGGAAAGGCAAACATTAGATTTATACTAATTGTGTCCAAAAAACGGGATATGTTATAGAAGCTAGAATTACACTGATTTGAAAGACAGAAAAATCAAAAGGACCAGCAGAAGCCAGGCATATACTTTCACGTAAGATGAAATAAGAAACTAAAAACTTGCGCTCGAGCTGGATTCAAACCAGCAATCTTTGGCTTAGAATCAGTAAGCTCAAGTGGCAAAGAGCAGATCATATAGCATAAAAAACTGATTGCCTTTGAGGTAGATTTTTTAGGACTGGAGATGATTTGGCAAAAGACGAAACGTAAGACATCCAGCGTCAAGATGAACAGACCACCTTGTAAAGATTAATCTTGATGCAGACCGCTCTCACTCGATCGCTGTGGAAAACCGCGGGACCTGGACGTCCTTTGACTGATAATGACAATAGTATCATTTCCATATAGACTAAGTTCCGAAGTACTGTTTTAACGAATCGGTGTACTATATAAAGTTTTTGTGTCCTTTTTCTTTTTTATTCCAGGATCTTTTACTTCAAAACCCATTTATTATTCTCACAGCAACTACCTATCTACCCTGACAACACCATTTGCTCCGGGCCTACCTCTGACATCTCTCCACAGACTCTTAAACTGCAGAGGTGAACGCAACACAAACTGCGCTCCTGAAAAATGCACGGAGACTATTAAACAAAGCGTGCCTCGGCGACGTGAAAAATCACAAGGAACGTTAATTTAATTAAAATTCTACAACTGTTTGTAAGTCTGCGGAAAAAACAAGTAAAACTTTTGACGAAAGATTCTTATTATCAAGTATTTTCGAAGTAGATACTTGTTGAAATTGACACGTAGTCCGCTCATAGAAATGAAACGTATCTCAAACTATTAAGACACTCACCATTCCAAGAGTGGGCATTGCTCATTAATTAAGAATTTATTTATTTCTTTACACTTTATTTCACTGTAAGTTGTACAATTGGTGGACTTAATGCCTTGAAGCATTCTCTATCAGTCAACCGCTTTTAAATGCAGAGAGTCTTATCCACTGTACTGTACACTGACCTTATCTAGTCTTAGATTTAATCGAAACTTAAAATGCTTTTTTGAAGTAGGTAGGTACCCCATTACAGGCAAACTAAAAAAAGAACAAAATACCAGACACTGGGTAATATAACATTTAATTTAATAAAGGCTTCGAATAAAATACAACCGAATAAGCAATTAAGCATGCGGTTTTAATGTAACATCAAGTAATCCGATCCACACTAATACGCGTGTTATTTGTGACTTTATTAGTGGCGAGTGTAATTAAAGGATATATTCGTAGTTTATATACCTACGGTGATATATGAAACACATCAATAGTAATGCAAGCAGATTTACATGATTAGTGTATCTAATTGTGATACTAATGTAGTATTTAATGTCTAAAACTGGTGATGGAGGGTTTCTAAATAACAGAGGAATTAAATATATTCAATATCATTTGTTTCAAATAAAACAAACGTTCGACAAAAAAAAAGTGTTCCCAAGGGAATATAACCCGAAAACTTTCAAAGATAGAGTGCTCAGGCTTCTTCTAGTTGAGCTCGCTCCATCGTCGACTCTGTCTGAGCCCAATTAGGGCTAGGCTAGAGTCAAGAGCAAACCCATTTCGAATAATAATAAAAAAAGCTGTGGGTAAGGCTGAATCCGAAGATTTTTGTATTGCCAAATTATAGAATTAAACAGTTCACGCATTAAGCGTTTTGATAATTATACATCTTTTTTGACGTGACAACGTCTTAAATTAGGTTGCGGCTGGGAGTCACTTATGAAAAAGTGTAACGCTCGGTAACGTTACGATGAGTCACCGAACGAGAGAGAGGCCCGCCGAATGCATTGCGTCTCTCTCCCACTCAACTATGATCGGTCTGCCGCGCGCGTAGCACTGAGAGCGAGTGAGAGGCACGCGTAAGAACGAGAGAGACAGACATAAAAGGTCGTTGTCACGTAAAACTTTCGCCCGTATACCGACTTTACAGGCAACCAATTTTTTTTTTTTTTTGACGACCCGTCTGGTGTAGTGGTCGAAAAATCGCCTACTACGCAGCGGGTGCGGGTTCGATCCCCGCACAATACAAACATTTGTGTGCATGAACATGTCTGTTTGTATTGGTCTGGGTGTTTTCGATATATATCATGTATGTATTTACAAAAAAAAGTATTTAAGTATTATATCCGTTGTCTGGCACCCATAACACAAGCTTTGAGTAGCTTACTTTGGGGCTAGATGGCGATGTGTAGGAATGTCCAAAGGATATTTATTTATTCATTTTTTGTCCGCTGGAGTTTGGACTATTTGAAACTCTTCTTATTTTTTGTCTTTACATAAAATAGAACAGTACAAAAAAATACCAGACATGTAAACATACATAGTAACTTCCTTCTTTTGTAAACTCTATCAAAAACTCGAAAACTGTTTGCCAAATTCAAATGCCGTGCAATTTTCTATCTGAAAAACTTGAATAAATCAAGCCAAGTAAATTCGAAAGTTGTTCAAGACACGGTATTCGTGAGCGGTTCCGTGTAAAAACACGAAATCTAGCCGACTGACACCTCACGTCACTTGTACAATGGGTAGCGATACGAAAACGGTTGGTAAAAATAAAAGTTTCGGTGCGGACATACGGGCTTTAGTTTCGGACGAAGCGTTTTTGTTTTAAAACAGATTTTTATCAAATAAAAGTGTTGTTAAACTTCGACCTCAAATCAGGCCTTGAAAGAAAAGTCATTCAGTCAGATAAGAAATAATCGTTGGACAAAATACAATGTGGCTAATTTGAAAACGTCACATAATTGTCTGCAATCATCTATGTAACTGTTATTTTAAAATCAGTCGCTCTATACTCGTACGTTATCAATCAGAGTTATGTTTCTGATGTTTGAAAAATCGATCCTAAATCTATTGATTTGATGATGACTATCTGATATATGATGATGTAATTAATTATAACAAACGTTACGGCATTATAATTAATGCGATAGCTGTCGTGACAGTTACCGAACAGTCATGACACTTTTAAAATAGTACAATACTGTTTTGATTATTTCATGTTTTAATTACGTAGTAATTTTAGCAACGGCATTATTTGATTGATCCTATACAAACGACGAGCTCCCAAAACAAAATTATAAAATATATTGTCACTCAAAGAATTTTCTTGCATAATCCATTCTTGATTTCTAGAATTTACGAAATCTTAATTCATCATCATCATCTTATCAGCCAAAGGACGTCCACTGCTGAACATAGGCCTCCCCCCACGGCTTTCCATAGCGACCGATCACTAGCGGTCCGCATCCAGTTTGATCCTGCGATCTTTTTAAGGTCGTCTGTCCATCTTGTTGGTGGACGTCCTACGCTGCGTCTTTGGTCGAAGGGTCTCCAATCTAGAACTTTCCTTCCCCAACGAAATCTTAATTACAGCTTCTTAAATTGCACTCTTCGTTTCGCTTCATTGTGAGATGAAAATACCATAAAATAATGCGACTGAGACAAATAAGTGTTGAAATATTAAACAGATGGCCATTTATTTCGTCTAAAATATCGCGTCTGGTTCTGCGAATGCGAATCATAAATTCAGAGACATCTTTATTGTCCGGTGTTTATGGATCTATTATACAAAACATAATGTCTGAATACAATGCTGTTTGAAATTCGGGCCAACGGTTTAAATTATAAGTGTCTTTAGTTATTTGAGACACTTTTAAGCCATATTTTCGTTTGCTACTCGTCGTAAAATAGCAGTCTATGAAGAAAAAAGCCTTTATAAGATGCTCTATTTATTATGCATTTTCTATGAATCACTTATACGTTGAAATAGGTGGTCTTTGCATATTAGAGCACAGTCTAACAAGGCTTATAATCTCTGAAAATTTCAGGTCTATTTCTGATCTCACTTTGACTTAAAATTTATGCAAAAACATTCTAAAGTAGCCGACATGGCTAGAATAAATTTGCTAGTCACGTAAACACAGCTGCTGATTATCATATTTGTTCCCGTATGTTTCCAGCTATTCGATTTAGAAAACCATAGCACAATGGTGTCAACTACATAGAGAGCTGTCAATCCTACTGTCTGTTCGGCTATTTCAGGGCTCAATTAGCTTTTAGCGGGTCGAGTTACTTTGTTATAGTTAAGATAACCGAGATTGGTTAGAACTGTATTTTTTGACTTGATCTTGTAACTGCACTGGTACGCGATACTCGAAAAGTTTACAGTGTTTAAATATTTACGATTGTATGTATGTGTGTGTGTGTGTGTTTTGAAGAAAAACTTTATTTACCAAATGTCAGAATGGCTTCATTATTGACCAATAATTAAGGAGATTTTTCTTCAAAACACACATACGAGTAATTGTAAATATTCAACCGCTGGTAACGACATTTAACCATAACTATTAATAACGCAACGCAACACAAGCAAACGGGCCTTTTTAGTACAAAAATGACAGCTATGACAGATTTATAATAACTAATAAAGATTCCAATAAACTGTGAACAAACAACGGAAACAGTAGGTGAATTCATAAGATGTATTTCTGATTATTTTGCTAAGTAGCAAATACAAAACTAGACAAGACTAAGAGTTGATATTACCAACGTAAGATTAAAATATTCCTTATATTTGAATTTCGAATGAAATATAAAACGCCTAATTCGAAAACGTCACCTACTTGTCAGCAATCATTACGTAAATGTCATAGGATGGTTTATTCTTATTCGTATGGATAAGTCCTATTAGACGTTAGTAAATTCGACTCTTAGTAAAGTATACGCTTCGATTATTGTCCTTCACATACCGTGTAAGTCTGCCATGCTCCTCAAAAAATATTTCGGAAGAAATAAAAGACGAGTACCACCAAAGTCTTCAGACAAGCAAATAAAATCACCTTGGTACATTACTTGCGGGCAAACTGAGGAAATGGAACTTGGCCCGGCGCTTCCGTGCGCGTATCAAAGCCTCTAACTCGTAAGCCCGCATTTAGGCTGCGTTTAAATATATAAGCCAGACCAAAATGGCAAAACCAAAACTAACACTCTTGACAAATATTTTAATTTTTCTTGAGTGACCAACACTTTTTTTTTAAATCTAGCATTTGTTTTGATTTGCCAAAAAAAACACTGGTTTTTACATATATAGAATAGAATAGAATTAGAATTTTTATTTATTTGACACTCAAAAGTACATTACATTATATAAATTAAAACAAATAAAAAAAAATCTAAAATTAAATTCATAAAAAACAAAAACAAAGCGCCCAGGTGTGCCAAAAAGGTCCCCCCCCCGCTCAGTATATATGCTGACAGCAGATGGTAAGCATGCCACGATACTGATTTTCAGCGGGAACCCCGCCAGGCACGGGGTGTAAACACAGACTTGAAAAAGAAAACAATAATAATAATAAATAAAAAAAACAACAACAAATAATAATAAAAAAGATTACATTATTATCATACATTCGAATTAAAGCATTCATAAATTAATAAATTTACAATTACATTTTATTATTTTATTGTTTTTGTATAAATTGTGATAATTTTATGTATTATATAACTTAATCATTTGAACAGAATAAATGAATAATAACCATTTACTAATTAAATATTTACGAAAGTAACAGCGCCCTCATCTCGCCGATCTCGTGCCGGTCGCGTGGGCGCGCGTTCCTACCCTATCAATCTGTCATCTGTCAAATAAGTAGACTCGCTCTGCAACCCACACCTAACCAAAAAAAAGTGAAGGAAATTCGCCACGTTGCGCTTTGTTAAAACCACACCCCAGATTCAAATTCAATATACAGTTTGTAGCCGAGTTTAGAAATTAGATTCACGGCTGAACGAAGAAACAGCAAGGGATCTACATTTAGGCCCAATTTGACTAATCTCCTTCGTTTGTTAATGCGCATGTGTAGAATTGACGACAGATGTTGCCACTGACATGTCGACAGTGCTGTCTTCAGTGCGTCGACCGCTTCATGCCCACAGAATATCATGCTACCATTAATTCAATAGCAGCCGACTCTTATGGGCAGTGGCGAATTTGCAGTCTTAGCTGCCCTAGGCCTCATGCCATTGAGCCGCCCTGGCGCCGGAGGAATGTATTTTTTTGGCAGTCTCTCCATCTCCACTGGGCAGATATTAAAGCAACGAATTCACATTTTATTAAACTCACAGGGCGCTGATCTTATTCCCATAAACAACAAAAGCGAGAGCATGAAAGATTTTATTCAATATACAGGGTGACTTTTTTATCAGTACCGAAATTTTGTGTAAAGACTCCAGTGATGAAAATGAACAACTTTTACTATGGGGGCAATAGTGAAATCGAGAAAAATAAATCAGCTGTTCCATACAAAAGTTCAATTGGCGCGCGGTCAAAATGTATGGAACAGCTGTTTTTTTTTCTCGATTTCACTACTGCCCCCAGAGTAAAAGTTGTTCATATTGATCAGTGGAGTCTTAACACAAAATTTCGGTACTGATAAAAAAGTCACCCTGTATATAAATTGATAATGTATAATTATTGGACACTAATCACATACATACTCTGATCCCAAAGTAAGTAGCTAATGCACATGTGTTATGGAAATCAGAAACAACGGTAATACCATAACACCTAGACCCGGGACAATGGCAGAAACTTCTGATTTCTACATTGACCCGATCGAGAATCGAACCCGGGACCTCGGAGCAGTCCTTAATTAAACTCCCTAATTAGATAAACTCTATACTTTTTAATTGAAGAAGCCAAACCGTGCTTAATTTGTTTTACTTGTATCGGGTTAAAAATAGAGAAACATTTTTTGAAGTGAAAACTTCTTTAGCGGCGTTGAGCACTTTTGTGGGATGGGGGAAAAATGTGAAACTCGCGTCAGGACACGTGGGCTGATCGAAAAACCGTAAGACGGTTGGCGAAATTATGGATGTAAGTTGATTTTTCTGAGAGATAAACTTTTTAATGTAATTTAATATAATATAAATTGTAATGTTTGTGTACTATAGCGCAATAAATAAATATTGTATTCTATAAAAAAATTATATTATTATTATTCCTTTCCTTTGGACATTAAATATCCTTTGGACATTTTCACACATCGCCATCTAGCCCCAAAGTAAGCTACTCAAAGCTTGTGTTATGGGTGCCTGACAACGGATATAATACTTAAACACTTTTTTTTTTGTAAATACATACATGATATACATAGAAAACACCCAGACCAATACAAACAGACATGTTCATGCACACAAGTGTTTGTATTGTGCGGGGATCGAACCCGCACCCGCTGCGTAGTAGGCGATTTCTTGACCACTACACCAGACGGGTCGTAATTATTGAACAATAATTAATAATAATAATAATATAATATTTTTATAGAATACAATATTTATTTATTGCGCTATCGTACACAAACATTACAATTTATATTATATTCAAGTTTTCACTTCTGCCGGCACTCCCGGAGTGCAATTTTTTTATAGTATTTCCTCTTAAATGGCATACAATTCATTAAATTTGTTTGCCCGTGTAGAGGTATACGATTGGCGGTCCCTAAATCTGGCTGCCTTAACCTCGGACCTACTTGGCCTTAGGGTAAATCTTCTACTGCATATTGGTGACTTGTGGACAGTCCGATAGAGGCGGCTGACTATACAAAATGGTGCAATCTAGGCAAAATGTCTGGCTATCTAATTTAAAAAAAGTCGTGCTAGCTTTTCTCTCTGAGCTGTGTATAGCCCGTCACATTTGCATACTTCCAGTTGAAGCACCGTGTGGGCTGTTTGGGGTCTTCGAAGGGATGTCTGGGTTCTTGGGGATGATTCTTGGGGACATGTCGTAAGACCGTCACTTGTGGTTTTAAAACTTCCCAGTGTTGGGGTGATGACCCAATATCTAATCATGAGTAAACTACTTTTTATGTACTCAAATATTTTCAGCTTTATTTACCTAAATTGAAAATATTGACGCTATTACGACCAAAAATTATTCGATAAATTTGTATCGAACTTGAATAATAAAATATTTAAAAATTATTTTATTGTTCAGGAGTGGTAAATGATATAAGTAATGAGATACAGGTTTCCAGAGACGTTAGTTTTAGTTAATTCATTATAATTGAGGCATTAAGACTGAGAACCTATTTCACAATGTCTGAATAAGTTTCCATTTGCGTTATCTCTTTAAAACTTCATACAAACTGACGTTAAATATTTGAATAACTCGTTGGTTAGTTCTTAATAGTCGATGGTGAAACAGTCCTTTTGATACTTAGTTCACTAGGCTTTATTACTTCGTATTGCTCTTGTAGTTTCCGAGGTAACTGAAAAATGTTTCCAATTATCTCTCGAACGCAAACCCTTTTAAAAATCACGCTCGTTTGGAGTTTATAACTCTAAAAAACTTTCGACAAACAGACTTTTTAGTTACGAGTTTTCTCTATGCGCAGCCCATTAACGAAAAATGAAATAACTGCTTAACTTTCCCAGCTATTATTCTGCTCACTGAAAAATATCGGGTAAAACTTTTCGGTAAATACGGACGTCCTACTTCGCGTCTTTGGTCGAAGGGTCTCCAATCTAGAACTTTTCTGCCCCAACGGCCATCAGTTCTTCGCGCCATGACGTGCCCTGCCCATTGCCACTTGAGCTTACTGATTCTCAGGGCTATGACCGTTACTTTAGTTCTTCTACGTGTCTCCTTATGTCTGAGAGATCTTGTAGAGACACCGAGCGTTTTTATTCTTTAAAAATTCGCCAATAAATCATTTTTATCGACTTAAAAAAGGAGGTAATCAATTTAATGATACCGTAAGAATGAAATAATATTTGAGTATGTTGATCTATTAAGGCATACAAACACGCTAAATTCCGTAAGTGTATGCATGATTGCCAACTGATTTCTCGAAAACGAGAAGCCAAAGTTTACGGGTTCGAGTCCCACCCGTGCGCATTTTTTGGTTTCTTATTTCATGTGTGTGAGTTTTTAAACAATTTAACCCATTCAAATAATAATTACCCAATAAGTGTTAATTTGGTTTTGTTTGTTCGTATCAACGCTATTCTCTCTCCTCTTTTTTTTACAATATTTTTTAATAAGTCGATTTGTAAAAATATCTGTCATTTGCCTTAAAGGAAACAAAAATCCTTTCATACGTCGACCTGATTTTACATTAGGACGCTAAAAGGTCATCTTCAGCAATAGACCGTGCATTCGCGTTCCGTACATTGTCCCTCTTTGCGGTATGTGGTCCATTAAGTATTTACGTGACCGTTCATATTAGGGCACTGAAGTACAGATAAATTGGTTTTAATGGACAAATATTTCATACATACGCAATACAAGAACCATAAAAATAATTATTACATAAAATATTTAAGATTCAGATTTTTATAAAATTATTTAAGTCACAAAAAAATACGGTTAATCCGCTATCCACGGAGCTATGATACCATAGACAGATACACAAGCTTACACTCGTACACGTTAAACTAACGTAACCCTTCTCTTGTTGCGTCGGGGGTTAAAAATACCACTCAATATGTTGTTGATCAATACTAATATTATAAAGCTGAAGAGCTTGTTTCTTTGCATATTTTTTTTTTTGTTTGAACGTGCTAATCTCAGGAACTACTGGGCCGATTAGATTATTTTTTTGTGTTAGATGGTTTATTTATCGAAGAAGTTTTTATGCTATAAAACATCACGCTGCGACGGCAAGGGAGAGAGCAAACTCAAAACGCGCGGCCGAAGTCGCGGGGGACCGCTAGTAAGAAATATTCTTCGAATAAAATACAAAAGGTAGTATTTTAATTAATTGAAAACTTTGAAACGTCACCTATTTGTCAGTAATTATTTATGTAATTTTCATTAAAAAAATGTATTTAATACTTATTCAGTCTTATCGGACGTTAGAAAAATCGGCCCTAAGATAACACACTTAACGCGATATTTTGAGTATCCATATAACATCCAATTAGACTGGAATGAACTCAATGGGTGATCTAAGTTACCCTACGCACATCACATTTTAAGCTTAAACACAAACAACTTGCATTCAAATCAAAGTTAAAACTGCAGTTAAATTAAACTTCGCTTGTAAAATAACCGACCGCAGGAACTCTATATGGATTTCTTACGGACTATTTAACTCTTGCTTAACTTAGCTAAGTGTAATTGTAAATCTTTGATACGACCATACCGGCCATGGGTTTTGTTTACTTAGCATGTTGAACTGTAGAGAACTCCCATTCTTGTGGCAATTAAATGAAGATATACATATCGCTATCTATGCTAAAATGATAAAGCTGAAGAGTTTGTTTGTCTGTTTGAACGCGCTGATCTTAGGAACTACTGGACCGATTAGAAAATCATGTTTTATTTTGGATAGCTTATTTATCGAGGCAGGCTTTTGGTTCAACATACTGAAAAACGCGCGGACGTAGTTGCGGGGTATCGCTAGTCTATGATAATCCTTGATTATCGACTTTAAACTTTTAACTAATTAGTAGAAAATTTCGACGCCAGTCTATTCTATGGTACATATTTAAATAAAAAATAATTTTGAAAATTACGAAGAAACAAATTCATACGGAGTCGGTGCATGATGCAACGTGAATTTGAGATCATGCACTTACTCCGAATGAATTTGTTACTCCTAAACAGAGGGCAAATGTTATTTTGAACTTTATTGGCAGTTTTTTAAAGGCGGTACAATTCTAAGTTACCCATACCTATCTGAAAAACTATTGGACCGATTTTGATGAAACTTGTACTGTTTCCTAAGTTGAAATATACCTGATTCAATTAAGATAATCATCTTGCTATGACTTTAAACGAGAAATCCGTGGACAAACATACATACACTTACGAAATTTGTATTTGGAAGCCTTAATATATCAACATACTAAAATATCCAATTCTAATTTTTATATTTTCTACATACATAAATATTGAATTGATTACCTCTGAAAGCGAAGTCTGTATATGCTATGTTTTCTTTAAAGACGCTGGTTTTAAAATCCCTTATTTGATTATCGGTGTTATCCCATCAGTGTCTTTATGTGGAATTTATTCCATTATAATAGATACGGGATTCCATGTACCCTATTATTATTTATGAGCTTCCAATATTTCGGCACCGTAGCAAGCGCCATGATCTCGTAACGATAGGTGGTTATTTTTGGTCTAAAAGCCAAAGTTTTCTGCCTAAAAAGCCTTATATGTCCGGTATTCCTCGTGTCTGTTCTGTGCCTGTGTCAGCACCTAAAGTTTATACAAGACTTTCAATAACACATATGTAATCGGTCTTACACAAGCTTTATTAGTAACTAAGTAGCCAAATGTGAAACGCGTTAAGTGAAAATTTCTCAGCCCTGATAGATCGCACACTTCACCACTGATTATTGTCGCGTCGCAAATTTCTTTGTGCAGCCGATTGCGACTTCGCTTTTGTCACTGTACTCTGTAAGAGTAATAGATTAGAAAAAGCTAGCATTGCTTTTCTGAATATAGGCATCCCTGTCGCTCACACATGTATGATAATAGGAATGAAAAGGAAGAAGAGAGCTGAAAGATTAACAAAAAACGCAGATGCCTAGGTTTGTGGACGGTAGAATGCACTTTATTTTTTAACTTTTTTAATAGTGGCCAGCTCTTTGTTGACGTTAGCACTGGCTGCATGTAACACATGTCACATTGTTTTGTTAGAATGCATAGAGAAATGAGAAATACGTACTTATGTTTACGATTATTATTACGTATTATTATTATTACGTAATTTATTTATTATTACGCAATGCTTGTCCATGTGGAGTTTTCTATACGTTCTACAATCGGAAATTATATTTCGCCTTGATCTAGATTATAGTTTTAATGAAAATTATTGAAACTAGGTTTTCATCGTCAATTAAAGGGGCTTGAATTTTGTTCGTGGTGTCAGTCCCATAGTTACGTTAGTAATAGTAGTACAATGCTTATCTTACCTTATGACCTGGAGATGCTTGACAAACATTGCCTCGTATATAAATTGTACTTGTAAAAAGCAACTTTGGCTGTGACGGACGAGAAATCGAACCCCGTGTCTTACGCTATCCGGGCGTATACCTATACTACTTGGCCACCGACACCTTGGCAAGCCTGTTAATTTTGCAAGTGCTTTCCTTAACGCGTAAGCTGCGTGACATCATCAATGTTGCGAGATTGCTCTCACAATATAAAGGAGAAACCCGTTTTTGGGCCTACCCGTTACAGCAATGAAATATACACTAAAAATACCCTATTTTTTCATAGATGACCCTATTTGAATCTTATCCGAAATGGTAATGACCGACAGAGAAAAAAGCTGATTTTATTAATTTTATATTGAACTACCTCTATAAACGCTTATTTTAACAACTTCATTGGTTACTTCTATCTTTGTAAACGTTTTCGTTTTGTCAAGTAGGTACAGATAGTTTAAATCAGTTGTGCGCGCGGCCCTATGTGTGCGTGGGCTTGTAAATATACAACTTTCATTCGTGTGGCAGTGACGCGGCAGTCGTCGTCCGAGCAAGACGTGTCCTTATCGCTTTTTCTTACGGGTACAGTCGTTTACGAAAATGTCTAGTTCTTCACGGAGAAAATGTTTAAGGAGTCAGGTAAATATTAAAAGATTTTTATTTTATTTATTTATTTTTTTAATTTAGATGTAATTAATATTTATTATTCAGAGATCGGAATTGGGTGTGTGAAAATACCTAAAGTTTGCAGCGGGACATAATATGGAGCACGTGTTATATTCTCGATATTTTGTATTTTCACACACCTAATTCCGATCTCTGATTATGATTCTATATAAGAAAAAAAATTTCCTTGTTGACGTTTACGTATTATTGTTTTAGACTCGAGAAACCATTGCTAAGGTATACGAATTTCTGAAAATAGATGTGAGAGATATATTGGAACTAGTAAGTGATCCAGTTTGCAGCGCAAGTCCAATTTTAATATCGAAATTAAGTGAACATTTAAATAGCGTACGGAAAAGAACAGCAATGGCAGTGGGGGTATCAGAGAGAACAATTACTAATATATTGGCTGAAGGAAAAGAATCTGACTCTAAATTTAAATCTCCGCATAAAGACCGTAAAAAACGTTTAAAGAAGTTAGAATTAGACAACTTTAACGTTGATGTTATACGTTCCACTATTCAAAATTACCATTTAGAACATCGTGAATTACCTACGTTGCTAAAGTTGAAAAGAATATTTCAAGATAAACTTAACTATGATGGAAGTATTTCGACTCTGCGTACAGCTTTGTTAAAGTTGGGATACAAATGGCGAAAAACTGTGGATAACAGACGTGTTATTATAGAGCGGCATGACATCCAAAAACTACGATTTTCCTACCTAATAAAATTACTCAGATACCGTCAAGAAAATAGGTGTATCGTATATACAGATGAGAGCTACATCTTAACTAGCCATGTGCAAAACAAAGGATGGGGTAATAAAGATGGACCACCTTTAAAGAGAAACCTGTCGAAAGGACAAAGAATTATCATTGTGCATGCTGGTTTAGAACAAGGTTTCGTACCTAACGCACTATTGGCATACAAAGCAAATAGTGTTTCTGGTGATTACCACTCTAACATGAATGCAGAAAACTATGAAAAGTGGCTGAAAGAACGTCTAGTACCGAATCTTCCACCTAACTCTGTGGTTGTGTTTGATAATGCCTCATACCATAACGTTCAAAATGACAGAGCCCCAAATTCTAATTCAAAAAAAATAGAAATGCAGAGATGGATGACAGAAAAAAATATAGCTTTTAATCAAGAAATGAAAAAAATTGAACTGTATGATTTGATTAAAAAAAATAAAGAAAAATATATTTCTTACAAGATTGACGACATACTTCAGCCATATGGCATAAAAGTTCTTCGATTGCCACCATATCATCCTGAACTAAACCCCATAGAAAATGTGTGGGGAATTTTAAAAAATTATATTGCTTCACATAATGTCGATCAAAATGTGACGGAAATAATGAAACTCATAAATGAACGTTTAAGTCAAATTGATGAAGGGATGTGGGGTAATACTTGTCGACATGTACAAAAGAAAGAAGAAGAATACTATAGACATTTTGACATGGAGTCAGATATCATAATTAACCTTGGTGAGAGCAGCGAATCCGAAAATTCATCATTAGATTTTTCAAGTAGCGATGCAGAATAATGTTCAATAAATAAACATTAAATTACGAAATAACTGTTTTTTTTAAACCCGTATATTATAACCCGTAAATAACAGTATTTGTATTTGTACCCGACTGTACCTCTTGTCACGCATACAAAGTCACTGTATATGTACAAGGTTTACCCACACATAAGGCCGCGCGCACAACTGAGTTGAACTATCTGTACAGCATGTTATTCAGTTTGAGTAAATTGAAAAATCGATATTTATTGTTTGAAAAATCAATATTTATTGTTTGAAAAATCAATATTTATTGTTTGAAAAATCGATTTTTGAATTTATGATTTATAATTGCATTTTATGTCAACCTGATGAATAACTATTCAAAAAATAAAAATAAATGTGTATTAAGTTTTGTGCAATCAATTAAAAATAATTTATAATGCGTAGATAGAAAGTAGTATTTCTATCTACGCCTTATAAATTATTTTTAATTGATTGCACAAAACGCGAGATCAAAAATTGATTTTGTATTTAATCATAATTTCATGATCGATTTTACTGCCAATGTCGAACTAATAAAAAAGATACCTATTAATACCTACCATACCACATACAATACTACATATAAACTGATACATACATATATGACCCTAATATATATAAGTAGAAAACTGAAGTTTAAGGATATAGTTTTTGAGTCTCTCTTTGAAGATAAATATATTTGAAGGGTATTACCGGACATGCAGATCCTTCAATGTTCAACATGTGTGGTGGTGAAGCATATCAGCTATTGTAGTACAGAACATGGTGTGAGTAATTAATAAATAACAAAAAATATATTCAACCTAAGATCAGACTTATCACAACGGATGGTTTTCATGCCCTTTATGTTGTCAATTATTATTGATAATATTGCCGCATTGATTGGACTACAAGATCGCGGGTAGGAACCGCCGCAACGCACAAGTGCGATAAAACCTCAAAAACATGCACTTTTCTAATTAAAAACTAAAATGGGTGACATAACCTGAAATGTTTTCATTGAAGTATTTTACTAGGTTGGCCATTGCAGAACAACATGAAAACTAGCCTCGTGAGATATCTCTATATACTCTAATTGTTAACCAATTTTCAGCTCTGTAACGCCAGGCCCAAGTTTCTATGAAGTTCGGGTTTCTCCTTTAAAATATTTCCTTCGGATATGGTGAGAGCAATCACGCAATATTGATGATGTCACGCGGCAAAAGAGTAAGACACGAAGTTCGATTCCTCTTCTGTCACAGTCAAAGTTGCTTTTTACAAGTGCAATTTATATTATTTAGTTTGTTTAGTGACAAAACACTATAAAAACAAAAATGTAATAGCCTCGTATTTCAGTTAAAAAGAAATGAATTAAACCTTTCCTTTTGTTTTCCCAAGAACACAATAACAACGTAATAAATTACTTTGTACGTCACAATAACACCAATGCAATTAAATATTTAGCACTTATCGTAATCTTAACGTTACAACATAAATGTGTATAATTCGGAGTGTATTATGTTTCATTGCCGCCAGAAACCATTAAAAGGGTGAAAATATTACCCTTAATTAATATTTATTATTCACGCCATTTTTGTTTTAAGTAGCAATCGTTTCAGCAAAGGCATGTATATAAAATTCTGTTTTATGAGATAAAATACTTCACAGCCACTAAAATTAGAATAGTAAAATTCGGGATAGGTAGAAAGATACAACAGAAGCTCATATAGCAAAATGCGAAAACAGCTGAACCTATTTGTTACCGACTTAAAAAAAGGAGGTAATCAATTCAATTTGTATGTATGTGATATCTTTGATTTTGATAGTATTTGAGTATGTTGATCTATGGAGGCTTACAAACACGTGTAAAAAATTTCGTAAATTTAAGTTTTTTTAAATTGATCTATTTGTTTTTGATATCTGACTAAAAATAATGAAATAATATTTTTTTCTGAATCCGCCTACAAAAACTGAGTTATAGCTCAAAATAACACATTTGCCCTCTGTTTCGGAGAAACAAATATGTCATTTTGAGCTTTTAAATCAGTTTTATATAAGTGATTTATTTTTGTTTAATGTTTGTCAACACAATCAGCACGCAGACCGGCTTGTTACGAGGGCAAGCCTCTTACGTCATACGGCTACGACACCTGTTTTCCCATTGTTCATCGGCCCGATTGAGCAATCCCGAACACCAGAAGAGCTGACTGGACAATTTCATCGACATGGGCGATCTCGAGGAACTCTCCGCGCCTTATTGCTCCAACCGGGGAAGCATCTGGACGTCTGATCATCGAGATTAATTAATAGTAGTCACTTTATGTAATTCGCACTAATTACTTATTAATTAAAGTTATAATTAATTAAATTTTGTGCTTTTTTAAAAATCCTACCCGACGGCTCAATTCCGTAATTGGCGCAGTCGGTAGGATTCTCGCGGTCGCGTTCGCGTTACGTCTAGGAAGATTTCCGAATTCGTACGAGCCGCCCGTGTGGCTATCGCGTCACAGAAGAGAATCCAGAATCTACGCGAAGCAGCCGTCGGAAGGTGAAAGCAGATCCAGCAGTGGTGCAATCAGAAAATCGATGGCCCAAATCCAGCTGAGTATGCTGCTCCTGTGAGTTACAATATTTTATTAGATACGCTTTCCTATTGGATGCCAGCGGTCCCTTTCCTGTCCCAATAGTAGGTGTAAATTACTTAAGATATTTTTTTTTAAAGGCTAGAAATTAGTTATCAAAATTTTCTTTCCAAGGAAAGATAGGGATATTAGGCCCAATACGCGGCGTGATATTCCCCTTTTACATTCTAGAGAACTTAGATTTCATAGAAATATCGATTTTAGTAGTTTAGTTAGTATCGAGGAAGAAGAAATGGCCCAACAACAGCTAAATCAAGATGCGTCAGCCATCGGTCAGACACCTGACCTGACCGACACTATCTGGAAGGCGCTGAGACTAGTTCCAGAGTTTGATGGAAATTCAAATGTTTTAATTCGATTTTTAAATTTGTGTGACCAGTTGATTTTAACTTACGCCAACCCAGCTCCGGGAAATGATTTAAACAATGCAGCATTAATAAATGGCATTCTTAATAAAATTACCGGCCAAGCCGCTAAAATGTTAGCGACAAACGGCATTCCCCGGGACTGGCATGGTATAAGAAGTGCACTTATTAACAGCTTTTCGGATCACAGGGATGAGTCCGCCTTATATACAGACATGTCTATGTTATCTCAAGGTTCCGACACTCCTCAAACTTTCTACGAACGTGTTCAAAGTTTACTGTCTATTATAATCACATACATTGAGCTACATGAAACGTTAGAGACTACAATTCAAGCAAAGCGCGACCTCTATAAAAAGTTGGCCCTTCAGACCTACACTAGAGGCCTAGCTGAGCCTCTTGGCTCACGTGTAAGATGCATGCGACCTGAAACCTTGCAAAAAGCTTTAGAGTTTGCCCAAGAGGAACTTAACGTTCTTTATCTCCAAAATAAAGTTGGAAACTCTCAAATTTCTAAAAGGCAAAATACTAACAGCAATTTTAACTCTTTTAACGTGCCCCTCGAGCCTCCTAGGCAATTTAATTTTGCTATGCCAGGCACACGCCAATTTAAGCCGTTTAATTATCAACCTAATTACCAGCCTAATTATCAACAGTTTAATCAAAGCTTTAGGCCCAATAATTTACCACAATCGCATAACTATAATAACCAACAAGGACCTTCAAGGACGCAACAAATGATGCGAGCCTTGCCGCGATCTAATTGGTCTACAGGCTTTAGAATTCCACCCCGTGGTCCTGCACCGGCCTATCAAAATTATCCTAGGCCTATGAGTGGAGTGAGTCATCCCGTGGCCCGCGTATTACCACCTATTCCCCAAAACGCGCGTCAGCAAATTAATATTAATGATTGCAACCCTGACAATACCTACTACTATTCGTATACTGACCTTGATGACGACCAACAATACTCGTACGCATACTCTGAAGACTCAGACAACTATTTTACACAGGAAGAAATCCCTGACAGCAACTCTAATGACCAGGATTTTACCAAAGCCCAGCAGGAGAACCCCCCAGAATAGAGTTGCACCTCCAAAATAAAAGGCAATTACCTTTTATTCAAATTTCTAACCCACCTTTGAAACTCCTCGTAGATACTGGAGCAAACCAATCTTTCATAAGTCCAGAGGCCGTGCAAAATTTTTTTTCAAACTATCCATTAGATTATGACCCCTTTGTAGTAACGAATATCCACGCAACTACTCAAAATGACTATTCCATCACTGTTCCATGTTTTTCAGAATTACGTGACCAAAAACCCATAAAACTTTTTATTTACAGGTTTCATGAATATTTTGATGGATTAATCGGTCTAGATCTTTTAGAGCAGTGGCAGTCTAAAATTGACCTTAGTACTCACATTCTAAAAACCGAGTTCGCGGAAAACCCTATACTCATGTATAAATCGGGCACAGTTAATTTGTTCGAAAGTGTAATTCCCGCGCAATCGACTCAGATTATCAGAGTTCCAACTAATATTTCTAAAGGTGAAATTTGTGTAGAGTCACAAACTATCTGCGGTTGCAATATTTCTGACTGTTTTTCGACCGTGCAAAATGGTCAAGCATATATTGAGATCCTAAATCCATCACCAAACGATATTATTTTTAGCTTATCAGAGCCGCTTCAAGTTCAAGTGTTTCACGAATTCTCCGAACTATCGCAAACAATGAATAGTGTGACTCACGGATTCGACACCTGTCCCGAGCGTTTCCAAGAAATTTTGCCGCGGTTGCGCACCGATCATATGAACGCGGAAGAAAAGGCAAATTTGCTTGCACTTTGTAAGGAATACCCTGACATATTTTACCTGGAAGACGAACCACTGACTTTCACAAATAAAATCAAACACCGAATTAAAACCACAGACGAAATTCCTGTTCACAGTAAAACTTACCGCTACCCTTATGTACATAGAGAAGAAGTAAAATGCCAAATAAAAAAAATGCTCGACCAAGGTATAATTAGACCCTCAACATCAGCCTGGAGTGCGCCTATATGGATCGTTCCGAAAAAAACAGACGCCTCCGGTAAAATTAAGTGGAGATTGGTCGTAGATTTCAGAAAACTTAACGAAAAAACAGTAGACGATAAATACCCTATACCTAACCTCACAGACATACTAGACAAATTAGGTAAATGCCAATATTTCAGTACCCTTGACCTCACAAGTGGGTTTTACCAGGTGGAGATGCACCCTGATGATATCCACAAGACAGGATTTAGTGTAGCAGACGGTCAGGGACACTTCGAATTTACACGAATGCCTATGGGACTCAAAAATAGTCCATCTACTTTCCAACGCGTCATGGACAACGTCCTGCGGGGTTTACAAAACGTCATTTGTGTGGTCTACTTAGATGACATATTGGTCTTTTCCACATCCCTTCAGGAGCACATGATTAATTTGCGCAAAATATTCGATAGGCTCAGAGAATCAAATTTCAAAATACAAATGGACAAATCGGAATTTTTAAAACATGAGACACCGTACCTAGGCCATATTATTACACCACAAGGCGTTAAGCCTAACCCAGATAAAATTTCGGCGATTTTGAAATATCCTATCCCTAAAACACCTAAGCAAATAAAAGGCTTTCTTGGACTTTTGGGATATTACAGGCGATTTATCCCTGACTTCGCCCGTCTAACAAAACCCCTTACATCACGTCTAAAAAAAGGAGCAAAAATAGCGTTAACCCCTGACTATGTACAATGCTTCGAACATTGTAAGACCTTACTGACTAATGACCCCATATTACAGTACCCCGACCTTTCTAAGGATTTCATTTTGACCACAGACGCCTCTAATATAGCTCTGGGAGCCGTCTTATCCCAGGGTTCCGTAGGCTCGGACAGACCAGTGGCTTACGCATCCAGGACACTAAATGACAGCGAAATCAACTACTCTACCATCGAAAAAGAACTTCTCGCGATCGTCTGGGCTACAAAATATTTTAGACCCTACTTATTTGGCCGAAAATTCAAAATTGTAACTGACCACAAACCATTGCAGTGGCTTTTGAACTTAAGAGAACCAAATTCTCGCCTAACGCGCTGGCGTCTTAAATTAGCAGAGTATGATTTCACTATCATTTATAAAAAAGGTAAAATGAACACCAACGCAGATGCATTGTCTCGCGTCGAAATTCATAATGAAGAAATAGACTCCATTATGGTTAATATCAGTGACTCTTCATCTACAGTTACCGCTCCCGACGACAGAGCTATCATCAGCCAATCTTCAACTGACACTGCACCAAGTCTGAGACCTCTGAGCAGCCCTTCACCCTTTAACTTCCCCCACCAAAATGACTTACCTGTCCTAGACCTAGTAGATGGTGACCTACCTAATCTAATAGATAACTTACCTGTTCGAGAAGACTACCTAACTTTCATGGAAAATCTGGAAACCAGTACAGCCCACACTAGTGTAGAACACCCAATCCTCGATATACCTGTAACAGAAGATCCATTAAACAAATTCAAAAGGCAACTAATAATAAAAGTGAATGTTAACCCTTGTAGTGCAAAACCAAAAACGACTATTCCATTCGAAACATTTAGAAAAACAACTATTCAAATTTCAGAAAGTAACCTCGAAGAAGATTTACTATCTGTCGTCAAAAACCACATTGACCCAAAAATACGAACAGCTATTTTAATACAACCACTCAGTAAAATGTACGAAATTGTACCAATTTTACAAAGAACTTACAAAAATGCCTCCATGAATTTATTGCTTGTAAAACATGAAATCCAAGATATTAACGATTACCTTAAGCAACAGGATATAATATTAAAATATCATGAAGGAAAAACTAACCACCGAGGCATTAATGAAACTTACCTTGCGCTATCTCAGCGATACTTTTGGCCCAAACTAAAAGATAGTATAACTAAATTCATAAATGAGTGCGATATATGTAATCGTTCTAAATATGATCGAGACCCCGTCCGACCAAAGTTCCAAATTGTACCCCCTCCGTCAAAACCGTTCCAAATAGCACACGCAGATGTTCTAACCATAGAACAAGAAAAATATCTTACAATAATCGACTCGTTTTCAAAATATGCACAGGCATATAGACTTCCTGATTGCACGGCTCCGAATATCGTTAAAGCTCTTTTAACCTTTTCTACTCACCACGGGTTCCCTATGTATTTAGTAACAGACCAAGGCACAGAATTTACAAATCAAGTTGTCAGCGAATTCCTTAAATTACATAAAATACAACATCATAAAACAGCTGCTCATGCCCCAAACGAAAACGGTATGATAGAACGTTTCCATAGCACCATCCTAGAACACATCCGACTTTTGAAACTGCAACACAGAAATGAACCTTCACAAAATCTAATGTCTTACGCAATTATAGCCTATAATAGTTCAATTCACAGTTTAACTAAATGCAGACCGTTCGACCTTCTTTTAGGACATTTCGACCCACGAAACCCGACTGACTTAGATTTATCGGAACGACTATATCAACAGTACCTACAAGAACATCGGAGTAAAATGGAAACGGTCTACAATATAATACATGACGCATCGTTTGCAGAACGCGATGCGATAATGGAGCGCCGTAACCTTGACCGCGAAGCTATACCACAGTACAACCAAGAACAGAGGGTTTACGTTAAAAATCCCGGTGCTACACGACAAAAAACAGCAGCTCGTTATACACAAGACAAAGTAGTATCCAATTTACCTATTCATATTTACACGTCTAGGAAACGAGGCCCAATAGCAAAAACTCGACTAAAACGTACTAAGAAAACTAACGACGTCACATTGTTACAGGGCCCTAATAATGGCAGTGAACCCAGACCGAGTACAAGCCGGAATGCTGACGCTAGACACGATCCGACTTGACGACTTATCAAATGGTCCCGGAATTCTTCCCTTTAAACTTGGTCCCACTAAAATAATATCTCATGACCACACATTCCTTCAGGAAATTGACCTCGAAAAGACACAACTACAGATTGACTTATTGATGACTCAATTAAACGACATTACTAACCAATTGCCTAATCAAAATTTTATTTTATTTAAACATCAGTTACTTCATCTATTTCGTAAACTTAACAAAACATCATTGCAATTACAGACCTTCGAGCCGAAGCGCGTTAAAAGAGGCCTTTTTAACCCATTAGGAACTTTCATTAAAAGCATTTCAGGGAACCTAGATAACGAGGACGCCCTGAGATTTGAAAATGCCATTAAAATTTTACAGGAAAATGACCATGAGCTATCTGTCTCTATGAACAGGCATATTAGTCTGTATAAGCAAATGACTATCCAACAGACTCAAACTTTAGATAATATTACAGCTAATCAAAAGAAATTAGAGAAAACCATCTCTATAATAAACAACGCATCTATAACGGGTAGAAATCAAATATATCATCTTACTCAGCTTTCTCAATTATTTAGTATAGTAACTGAGAACATTCAGGATCTTTCATCCGAAATAAGTAGGTTAGAAAGCATAGTAGCTTTTAGTCGCACAAATGTAATGCACCACTCTATTTTAAGTATTAACGATTTAAATAATATGTTACGCCAATTGAAAAACTTATACAGCAAAAGTGCTCTATTAAATTTAGATATTAGGTACTATTACGATCTTATTACGTTAGGGTCATATTACATTGATAAAAAAATAGTTATTGTTCTTAAGTTCCCAATCATGTCGAAAGATACCTATGACCTATATAGACTCTGCCCCGTTCCAAATAGAAACTCTAATATTATCCTTCCTCCATTCCCATATATGGCATCCAACTCCCAGGAATTTGCGTACTTGGAGGCTGAATGCCCGAAGATTGACACCTGGCACATTTGCAAACAGCAGCTCAGCCACCAAACCCGTACCGAAAAGGATTGCATCTTCGATCTCATCTACAATCAAGACGCGACAGAATGCCACCCCACTTCTATTTCACTACAAAAAGAAGCACTCTTGGAACTAGATAGCCAGCATTATATCTTATCACTTCCCAATAAAATAAAAGTACAATTAACATGCGCACAAGAGCAACATCAATTCCTGGAAGGCAGCTACTTAGCCACTATTCCCCGAAATTGCAGCATAAGAACGCCCGAATTCACAATCGTCAACTTAGATGACAAATTCCAAGGACAACCTGTCGAAATCATGACGATCCCACGTTCAGCGCCGATGTCATCAGAATTCGAGAAACAACTTCCACACTACAATCTGACAACCATCGATTTAAATAAGTTGCACAATATTCAACATCAAGTACTTATGGACTTACCTGGAAAAATCAAAACAACGGACTTATCAAGCATTTATCACACCACTATACCTACATACATCGTCCTGTTATTAAGTACAGCTGCACTGGTTACCCTCGCATACTACCTTAAACGCCTGCGTAACCGAGTCGTTGTAACTCCGAATCAAGACATCGAATTAACTTCAGCAGTTTCATCAGCATCAATTGAAGATAGAAAAGCCGCAACATTTGCTCTCAATCTTCGCAAATAGTTGCTCGTCTAAGAGGGGAGGTGTTACGAGGGCAAGCCTCTTACGTCATACGGCTACGACACCTGTTTTCCCATTGTTCATCGGCCCGATTGAGCAATCCCGAACACCAGAAGAGCTGACTGGACAATTTCATCGACATGGGCGATCTCGAGGAACTCTCCGCGCCTTATTGCTCCAACCGGGGAAGCATCTGGACGTCTGATCATCGAGATTAATTAATAGTAGTCACTTTATGTAATTCGCACTAATTACTTATTAATTAAAGTTATAATTAATTAAATTTTGTGCTTTTTTAAAAATCCTACCCGACGGCTCAATTCCGTAATTGGCTTGCTATCAATTTTTAAAAATCAATTCCAATAATATAAACAAACAATAAAATCACGCAACCTAAAAATAGCCACCCTTTAAAAACCCATCAGCGGTTCCAAATTCGAAAAGCCGATCTCGTTCCACGAACACTATTTGGGTATTTTATCGTGTCGCGAAACAGCATTAGAGCGGGCGCCGTGACATACTCCGTTTTACACCGTTTTTACTGCTAACTGAAGTCGGCCTCCTTGGTGAGACTTTCGGAATTCGAATTTGAAATGGGAATCTCCGGTCCGATTGGGACTGCAAGGTGATAGTGTATTTGGCTAGGTAAGGCGAGATCGGCGTTTTCCGACGTTTATTTATTTTACACATTTGACCTAATTTAGAAATGTTCTAAGTCTGCTTTTGTTCGGTTTCATTGCCGTGCACTGTGCCTTCTTCATAGAGATTTAGACACTCTATCACCATTGATCAAAAAAATACGCTTCGAAATGAAACTTGGGCTGTAAGTATGGTTCTGTCTGTGCCATTGCATTTCCTAAGTAGAGTACGTAGAGGTGCTCATTAAATACTACGGATTATAATTTAAAAGTGAGTAACTAGGTGACGGTAGACTTATTACAATAGATTTCAAATCTTTCCAATCAACTGCTTCTTGAAAAAAATAATCGTAGTCTCAATATCTGGACAAAGAATTAGCTAACCTGTAAGTATCGGTTACACGAAACTGTACTAGGTACTTATGTACGTTAATCTTACTTACAATAATAATCCAAAAGTAGTATCGGACGATAAAAAAACTCATATTCCATCCACGTACCAAAGCACTATAAGCTATTGAGCACACGTAGTAAACTTTGAAAACTGTTTATAATATTCTTCGGGGCAACAGCAGGTGTTTTTTATAACCCTAACTTGGGACATAAATTCACTTACCCCGTATCCGAGTAAGTAATAATGTCCGTCGCGGTCGAAATAAATAACCTATTGACCGGGGAAGGTTGTCTTAATAAAATTCTCAGTAACATACACAAAAATACACCGTATGACAAAGCCGCAAAGACGAAAATGGGGTGGGGAAAGTTGATGATTATCCCAGAAAGTGGGAGTAAATGAAAAGCCGTAGCCTAGACGTTCTTATGTGCTGAAAATTATCATTTTCGATAAATATTCAGTGTTTACGTGTTCAAGGTGTAGTGTCATGCCAAATGAAGAGACAAGTTATGGATAAGATAATAATCAAGTCGACGCTTAACTTTCGAGATTTACCTGCTTTTGATGTAGGAAATTTCCGAGGCATTAATTATTTTGAATCTTGCGCAATTTCAAGCAAGCTTACGTCATGATAGCTCATACATTTTCTAACCACATCAATTTGAAACCTTCGTTAATAAATATGTATACTAATATTATAAAGCTAAAGATTTTAATTTGTTTGTTTGAACGCGCTAATCTGAGGAACAACTAGACCGATTTAAAAAAATGGTTTTGTGTTGGTTAGCTTATGAATTTAGGAAGGCTTAAGCCTTAAGGCGGGAGGGGAAGGGTCAACCTCAAAACGCGCGGACTCACGGGGGACCGCTAGTAATACATAAATATGCGCTAGACAATACACAAATTAACGTGGTTTCGTACTAAGGAATTTTATTTTATTTGTTACGAAGCGTTTGTCGAATTTGTTTGTCTGAGGTGCTCGTAGCGCAGTGGTAGCAGCGCTTTGGTAGTGATACCAAAGTGAAGCAACCTACGGCGCGGTCGTGTTTGGATGGGTGACCATTCCGACCATATAAGTGACGTACATCACGAGCATCTCCGTGCTTTGGAAGGCACGTTAAGCCGTTGGTCCCGGCTAATATCGATTGATATTAGTCGTTAAGCCCAGTCAGAGGCCATATGGGCGGCTTGATAACATCTGACAGCAGGGCTAGTCGCTTGCCTTGCAAACCCCCTCCACCAACCCGCACTGAGCCCGCGTGGTGGAATATGGCTTAAACTACCTCATAGTTGAAGTAAGGCCTTTGCCCAGCAGTGGGATGTTACAGGCTAACTTTACTTTTACTTTTTTTGTTACGAATACCAGACAACGATTGTTACAGGGGAGTTTTCCATAAGTACTTAATACTTACTTTCAATAAGCGAAATCTAAAACCTGCGTAAAACAGACCCCATTACTTATTTCCTATTTAAACTTCACTGTTTCAAGTATAAGCGCAGTTACAATCTGAAAAAGTATTTCGAATCTCTACAGTTCCACATACAAGTCTGTCCTGCGGTCTCGCTCGCATTCCAACGCCTAACTTGGTAATCTCAATTGCCACTGTTGCCAGCACCTAATTCAGAACTATGCCAATTTAGTTTCAACTCGACTCGTTTTTACGCCAATCCAAAGTTACTGGAATTCTTTCGGATACGTTCACTTTTTAATGTAATGGAAGTTTGAAATTAATTCCAAGAACGGATTTTAGTGAAATGCTTCACTTTGTGCCGAATCTTGCACAGGTAGAAACTCTTTTGAGTAACGAGTGTTTTCCTTGTTTGTAACAAGCAAACAAATATAGAATGCGTTTTGTTAGTATTATCCTATACTTAAAACGAGCAATCCTTGTATGTATTTAAATGTTTTCTGAATCTCGGAAACGGCTCCAACGATTTTTATGAAATTTCGTATATAAGGAGTTTCGGAAGAAAATAATCGATAAGCTAAATTTCATTTTCTGAAAATGATGTTGTCACCGTATTTTCAGGCACTGAAATAGGGCTTAAATGTCATTCACATTAAAATCCCAGTATATCAGATTGTTTTTTTTATTTTTTATTGGGGTTTTGAACTTTTTTATCTTTTTTTTACAATATACCAAGCAAATTCTGTCAGTCAGATATTTGTAATAATAAAGTAAAGTTTTCCTGTAAACATCCAACTGCTGGTCAAAGCAGTCACCATAAATATGAGGTAGTAAGCCTTAAAACCTTGTGATGGTATTTAAATAAAATGTTTAATAACATTTATTTAACAAGGCAACCGTCTTCTTCTTGGGTTGTAGTCATAGGGTTTTAACACAGGTAAAGGCAGAATGATGTTAGCAATTACGCGGTATAACTCTTCAAATCATTACTGAATGAAATATATCGCACGCCCAGAACAATACTGCATTATCTCGAAAAATCTCAAAATCGACTTATTTATTAATTTAAATAGCCAAAAATTTCCTGCGCATGCCACAAATACAGGCGTATTTATAGGTAAAAAAATGGTCAATAGATGGCGCGCTAACTCTCTATTGTTTACGCTGCGCTGCCACATTCATACCGCAAACACGAATCTATTTCCAGATGCAACTTGACGGAAGAAAGAAAATTTATTAAATAATATAAGTTATTTTTAATTTTAATTTTAAATAATTAAATATAAGAGATGAGTACAGAATTCGAATATAAAAAATAATAAAATTCCGCTTGAACAACCTGCTTATCTTTTACGCAAAAGTGTATTATTTCGTGATAATGCGGTGTTGTTAAATGGAATAATAAAATTACAGCGAATTATTTAGTTTTAATGCAGTGTTGGTAGTATTACTGCCTGTGATTATACGACTTATTTGACACTATTTCGAAATATCACCCTGTTTTTGGGCGAAGGTATGTCTATTTTTTGTATTATTCCAAAATGATTCCGTGTTGTTCCTAAAAGTTGAAAATTTGTTAAATGATACACTATTGATGGTAGATATAAATTATGTCCTAGTTTTGTAAAATAGTCATACAAAAAAAATATTAATACTCAGAATTGTTACTTACATGTTAAAAATATAGGAACATGTTTACAATTTAAATAGTTCTTTATATACATAAAATAAACTTTAAAAAAAAGTAAAAACTGACTTCAAAACCAAAATGCACTAAAAAAGTCTTAAATAAACTCTTCACCATTGAAAGGAAAGGAATCCGTTTTAGGCAAACAATTTCTTTTTGGAGTCGGTTCTGTGATAGTTGATGCTTGATGGTCAAAGTGATGGCACCGACTCCAAAAAGAAATTGTTTGCCTAAAACGGATTCCTTTCCTTTCAATGGTGAAGAGTTTATTTAAGACTTTTTAGTGCATTTTGGTTTTCAAGTCGGTTTTTACTTTTTTTAAAAGTTTATTTTATTTCTTCATTTTTAGTGATTACATAAGAGGGGGGGGGGGGGGGAGTTTTACCTTATGATTCTATTTTTTAAGAAGCTACAAATTACCTATCATAAGTTCCGTCATTATGATTACTGAACTCTTAAGCGTTAAGGATTTCCACCATCAGCTCAGCCCCACAAGATGTTGACTATCAGACGTAACAACATGTCAACATTAAGATTCTAGCAAAGAAACACTATACATGCCTTTAAAATTTGAGGGTTTTCCTCGATTACACCAAGATCCCATCATCAAATCCCAAAATGGAACAAATGGGACCAACTAGAAGATACACCCTCTAAGTAGGCAAAAAAAAAATCGATTTGGTCGACAAACGACTGAGATATGAGGTAACATACATACAAAAAAAAAACATACAGTCGAATTGATAACCTCCTCCTTTTTTGAAGTCGGTTAAAAATAAAGTGCTACAGTTAGCGTTAGTAAGCGGATATTCATCTATATTATATTTAACGTATTTTATTTAAAAATAACTGATTTAAGGCGGATATCCGTTATCATTTAAACAAATAAAACTTATAGATGGTGCTGTTAACAAGATATCCCTTCATATTTAAATATTTTCTTGTACTTTATCAAATAAAATTTGTAGGTGGCGCTGTTAGCCGGAAATCGTAAAAATATAATATTCCATAGTTTATAAATTAAATTACAGATGGCGCTGCATGACGGTCATCCGTTGGCATTATTATTTTACAAGAAACTCTTATCCGGTTGGATTTATTTTAATAAAAAGTAAGAATAGATGGCGTTACCAGCTGACCATCCGGTCAAATTATTTCAAATTGAAATGGCACCACTGACAACCGGGACATCCTAGTAAAGCTTATATGTTATAAACCAATCACTGGATAATCAATCTTTTCTGGTTATGTGAACAATACATAATATAAATATTTAATATCCTAAAGTTGCTTCAAAAAGGTTATGAGATAATGATATGCTGAACAGAAATGAAATTCTAGGTAAGTACCACGTATTCCAGTAAGTTTCTTGATATAAGACATGTGTTATTATTCTTCTGTAAATGTAGCAGTCTAGTCGTCTGGGGTCAGCGACCAAATGACCACCAAGGGCGACCCAGTAGGGTCTCCATGATCATCTAAAACATATGGGAATTGTTTTGTAACGTTAATAAGTACTCCATTCACGCAGAAAATGCGATTGTTTGTCGTCCTTAGTTAAACATTGCCTCACTGATATTGACAAATGATTTATTCAATTGAATGAATAAAATAGTATACCATATATGAAAAAAAATCTTTTAAGTGTTTTGTATCGAATTAATTAATTCATTGACTCCTACTTCTTGGCGTGCTTCAACTACATGCAAAATTTGCAGAATAAAATGATGATCTGCTATGTGCTCTATGTGTAGACAACTTAAACAGTGCTTATTAGAATAGTGTAATTATTGTTGAATAGTGCTTATTAGCTTAAAAAGTGTTTATCCTATACTTAGCGGTCCCCCGGGACTTCGTCCGCGCGTTTTGAGTTTGCTCCCTCCCCTCCCGTCGCAGCGTCATGTTTTATATCCTTAAGCCTTTCTCGATAAATAAGCTATCCAACACGGAAATATTTTTTCAAATCGGTCCAGCAGTTCCTGAGATAAGCGCGTTCAAACAAACAAACTTTATAATATATTTGCGCAAGCGCACGATGTACTTAAACCGCGAACATTATTTTGGTGCGGAGTTATGTTAAAACTATGATAGCTCCTAAGATATTTATTGAAATCAAATGATATAAAGGGCAACTTGGTTCTAAATGAAATGCTCGTGATGATGAATGTATTTATTTTGATAAGAATAAATACCTGTGTGTATAATACACCTCTAAAAATAATGCATTATTTTTTTACAAATTTATTAACATAAAAAAGGTTGTAGTTAAGTCAACCATAAAAGATAGACATATGCTGTCGCGGACTTTATTATAGAAGTCTTAATGCTAAACAATCCTGTCATACATGATTTTTGTGTAACTTAAGCGGTTTCCGCAGCGTATGCAGCGGAAGCTCTCAAAAGGAATATCTTTCTCCCGTTTTCGCAACATTTTTCATTTCTGCTGTGGTATTTTAAGTCGTATCTTCATGTTATGTAGCCTAAAGCCTTCCTTGATAAATAGACTATCCAACGTAAAAATATTCTTTCAAATCGGGCCAGTAGTTTTTGAGATTAGCGCGTTCAAACAAACAAACAAACTCTTCAGCTTTATAATATTAGTATAGATGATATTGTTTCGTAGAGGAATGAATGAATTATTTTACACTAGTGTGAAATATGTTTTCTAGAGACATAGGTATTTTAATCAGTAATTAAGTAACAAATGATGGTATGCTGTAATCATAATTCCTTTCTGCAATTTTATTTATCATATGGTCACCCTACAGTGAAGTTGTCTGTCTCAGCTGGGCGTCTTTCTGAAAGCATGAAAAGTGCTTATCCCTTATTGAATTTAGTACGATCGTCAATATACAACGTAACTAAGTATTTATTTCATTTTCTCTTCAAATTGATACTTATAAACATATTCTACAAGTATTCGTACGAAGCTTTTTTACCCGACTACGGCGTAACAAAAAGGGTATGATTTTGATCTGTATGTATGTATGTGGGATGTTCATCTGTTTTATAATAACTACTAAACTATTTATCATAATTGGACAAATGAGGTATCGTTGGAAGCCTCTTGATAGTCCACTGTTAAAAGGCTGTGAAGCTACGTAAAATTGATTTCAGCGCTCTCTAGGAAAGCAAAAAACTTAAACTTAAAAAACTAGTACTAGTAATAATATATTATTATTACAATAAAATAACATCAAAGTGGCATATGATCACTGCTATTCTTTTAACATATCTCTATTAAATACATAACGTGTATGTTAGTTGTACAATTAAAAGCCGCTATTTTTTTAAATAGTTTGTGCGTAATCATTTTAGCGGAGACTACTTTCTTAATCCGTACTTTTTAAAGCGTGTTTTCAGCAGTCGGCTTTTAGTTTTTATTGATTATTAGATAAGGTGAACCAAATTCAGAGCAATTGGCTGAATGAGAACCATTCGAACAATAACAATCACCACGACAATAGCTTAACTAAAAAAGTTCCTGTTTCTTTCACGAAATTGCCAAATGTCATTTCCAATTCCATAGTCCTTAACTACCTCTGATAGAAATACAAAGTCATCAAAGTTGTAGTGGCAAATGTATTGCGTGTTTTTTATCGGTGCCCATACACTTTATCGCCTCAGCCACTCCAATTTATTTGAACAACGCTTGTCAGTCACCGAATTGAGCGATTCTATTCCTTTTAGGTGGATTATTTTTGGAGCAATAGTTTTTTTGTGTATAATTAAGAAACAATTGCACCTTTTAACTTTCATTTAAGTAAACTGTGGTACTTCGTGGGATTGGGTAGACTTTTGTTTGAACCAGTAAGTTGTCGTCTTTACTTTATGTTTTGTCTTTGCTTTAAGGTAAAAACACATTTTCCACTCGTTACTGGAACAGCAGCGTCTCAACTCGACGCGTTCAGTATTCTTTGTATGAAACTCCATACTTCAAAGCACATTATCTTCTGAGCTTCATGAACACTGATCGAGATCAACTCGAGATCCATTCACGACCAGCGGGGCATACGTTGTAACGTGCTTACGGCGAGTCGCCCGATGGTTGTCAACTATCGCCCACCCTGTCAAACGAGCTGTTCATCCGTTGTTGATCCCATACCGAGGCGTTGCTGATCAGTTCGCTCGTTGACGCGTGGTTGATGCTGTTCCCATTACGGGTGAATGAATGTGCTTTAACGTGCAAGCTTAAAGATAATCATAAATTATAATGCTCCGCAGTCGGATAAAACCACGTCAAAGTATACACACAAAGTACTACTCACTTGTTAAATTCTGTCACGACTCACGTAGCTAAGTGTATTACTTTTGGTAAATTGCTTTTTGCAGCGCATTTAAACTTTAAAGTAAAATTGAGTTAACCGTGCGCCACGACGTCTGTGTTAATAATTATTATATTTACTTGTTTAATCCAACATACACAGTGTTATGGTACCTACATAAAAACATCAAATACTTAATGTTGCTTCTTATTACGTTTATTGATCGCAACACAAAACCCTCAGAGGTATTTAGTGTCGTAACACTTTTACGGCCTCAATCAAATTTTATATCTGAATGGAAAGGGCCACGTTTCCATTCAAGAAACATCACAAAATATTCAAGAATCCCTACTATGGCTCTACTCTGTTAAATAATGGACTCGATCACGTGTTGTCCTGTCACTCTTTTTTAAAATCTTAAAACACGTTCCAAATCATTATGGATAATAAAAAACCGTTGAATCATGACACAAAACTGTTTTTTGAATTCACCTTCTCTCATTATTCCGTGTTTTATAAAATACTAGCGATCCGCCCCGGCTTCGCACGGTTGCAATGTTTGATCCATCTCGTAAGGTCCATTGCAAACGTTGCAATGTAAGGGCAAATAATTTATTTATTATGACTTCAATTGGAACCCATATAAACCTTCCTCTTGAATCATTTCATCTGTTGAAAAAAAAAACGCATCAAAATCCGTTGTGTAGTTTCAAAGATTTAAGCATGTCTCGACGCCAAAAGCGTTGAAAATTTGCGCATTTTCAAACACTCTGCAGAGGCTGTTGCCGCGCCAGCAGCACAATAAGTCATGCTTATATAAGATGGCTCAAGCGTTTTATGTACGCATGTGGCATCCCATACGATTGAACGACCCTGCTTCTAAGGAATAAGCGTCATGCCGTCAGGTTTTTTGCAGTCGTCACGGTAGATGTCGGGGGTCGCCAACACCGCTGGCACGTTGGTGGCTACATGAGCTCTGCGGATGATGTCATTGATACTGGCATGGTTTGAGACCATACCAGCACTCAAGTGGCAGGCAGTCATTAATTCTCGACGTGAAGACGTTCAAAAAGAAGTTTTTGCATCGCTCTTTACTTCAACAAGTTTTAAACTAGTATAGGACGAGAAAGAGGAAACCCTGAAGATAGATATTTTATCTCAAAGTACGACCTCCGATATTGCTTTATCTGTGGAAACGAACGAAACACGATATGACAGTAACGCGCATAAAATCGACAATCGCAACAGAAAATATCCGACCGTCTCAAGACACTGTGAAGTGAAAGAATACGATGATAACAAGCGCTGGAAAATTTGCATGGTTTATAAAGACGGAATGTTCATGACGTGAAATTTATTGCGACCGCCCTCGAAAAAGCTCACGTCAGAATAGGTAAAATAATATTCCCAGATTTGCAACATTCGATGCTTCTTCTACATGAATTTTCATAGCCTTATCATCAGACATCATAAATCCGTACAGCACAAATCATCATCTATTCAAAAGTTCACCTTTTGAATAGATAGATCCTTCTTTCTAGACTGTACGCCGTTTTATGTTTTGTACGCTTTGCACGTAATCATTCAGAGATATAACTTTTCATTTGTTTGTAAAGGGCTTTTCGCAATTTTGCGAAGAGCCGAGTTAGTAAACATAGAGTGACTAATATCAAAATATTTTGAGGGCCATAAAATAATAATAAATGTTTTTATCTAAATAAATGATTAATAATAAATATGTTTTTATATCAATAAAATATAATAATACCTACTCGTTACTCTATCTACAACTTTTATTTCTTCTAGAATTTGTATAGGTGTTCGAATTCATATCGTTTTGTTTCTTTTTTGATTCAAGATATTTACTTTAAATTTCTTTAATATCCTCTTTTTTTTCCTGTAACACAATTGTTAATATCTTAGCTTACCCACTTATTTCATTTACATGCTTAATATATATATATAATTAGCGTTTTAGACTATTATTGCTAAAAAAATAAAATCACTCAACAAAAGAATATTTATTAAATTATTACAAAAGTATCAAATAATTAAAGTTTAAAATAAATTAATCCGAAATTGAGCAATGCTAGTGAACGTCCGTCCGATCCGATGGTCACAGCGCAAAGAGGCCGATGCCTGCCGGTGTCCCCGCTCTCCAGCTCGCCCTCCCCTCTCCGTCTCGCACCACCATCACGCCACTCTGACGTCACAGCCGAAGCCACGCCCCCTGGGGCCTATTCTTCAGCTAATTCGGCCGTTCCTGAAGTCGGTTCGTCCTCGACCGCATTTTCAGGCAGCATCTGATGTGGTGGTGACGGTTGAGCGTGGACCTCCACTCGTACTTCTTGTATGTTTCCCTCCGTGCTTTCTTCGGAGTCCAAGGAGTCGTCCTCATCGGCGGCACCTAGTGGAAACATTGTTTGCATTAGAACACAATAAAATAAACGTAAACACCTATACTCATCTCACATGAGATGAGAAAAAAAAAAATGAATCGAAGAGAACAGTTTATTTTTATGTTAAACGGAGCCTAGGATGTAAAACATAAAAATAAACACTATAAACGCTAGTAGAGCCCTCAGGATACTAGTCACCACACAGAGCCCTCGGGATATGTGACTGGCAGAGCCCTCAGGGTACCAGATTTCAACAAGTACAGAGCCCTCAGGATGTACCACAGGCAGAGCCCTCAGGATGCCAATACAAAAACAACAACATCACGTACAGAGCCCTCAGGATGTACCACAGGCAGAGCCCTCAGGATGCCAAGACAAAAACAACAACATCACGTACAGAGCCCTCAGGATGTACCACAGGCAGAGCCCTCAGGGTGCCAAAACAACAACACAGCAATAAGCGGTAATACAACTAGGCCATCAGAGGGTTATAAGTTAATATGCGCAGAGCCCTCGGGATGCGCACCATGAATAGCCAAACCGCGTATACTCACATTCGAAGAATGCCGCGCACACATCGCGGGTCCACTCTCCTCGCCACAGTGTCATGTGTTGAGCCGCGGCTTGCGTGCTCTTACCACACGACCCACTCACCAGTCGAAGCTCATATCGACCTTGTGGCAGTATCTTCGTGACGGTGTAAAGGCCTTGCACACCGGAGTCTAACTTGCCGGTAGACTGACTTGTCTTCCTCACGAAAACCAGGTCATCGGAAGCGGAACAAACAGGTGCGGAAGGGCTGGGGCTCTTTGCGGCGCTTGTTCATGCAAGCATCCTGCTGCGCTCGAACTAGCGCGCTGCCGCGCCAGCTCTCGCAGAGATTCTCGGTTCGGACTGGTGGCCTCATATGCGATGTCGCGGACCACGGATCGTATGACAGGCGTTGCACCATCACTGCCAATAAACAAATTTACAGGTAAACATTAAATAGATTTCTGTAAAGTAATATTCAGGTTGAGCTGTAACTTACACAAAATTTTAGACCAACTTTCCTGTCGAAAATTCGTCTCCACTCGGATCATATTCATAACGGTACGACAATACCGCTCAACCTGCCCATTACGGTCTACTCGGACTACTCTGCAGTTATAAAATGAATCTCACTACCTAAATCTCTAATACAGTTACATAATGATGAGCTCTCATACATTCGGCCTCGATCTGATACAGTTAAACAAGGTGTGCCAAATAACGAAATTGAATGTTCAAAAACTCGTTTTAGTTCATAAGTATCTTATCTAAAAATCGGATACAATAAGCAATATTTGGTAAAAGCGTCTCGTATTATTAAAATGACAAAGAGTTCTTCATCAGCGGCCTGCGCTATCTTGGGCCAGTTACGCGGTCTTGGAATTTGGCACATATTAATTTGCATTGCGGCTCAAGTAGTCGGCGTGCGATAGCGCAGTCCCTTCACGATACTCAACATCAAAATCATAGCCCTGTAAATACATCCACCACCTAGCTACTCTAGGCAGCAGATCTTTTTTTGCGTTGGGTCAGTTTCAAGGTGTTGCAATCAGTTACGACTTTATACTTATTGCCAATTAAATAATGTCTAAAATGTTGCAACGCTTTGAGTACACTCAAAGTTTCTAACTTGTATGAGTGATAACGCGACTCGGCCTCCTGAGTGACTTTACTAAAGTACGCAACTGGTCGTTTGCGGCCTTCAGCGATCGTTCGCAGTAAAACAGCACCATAATCTCACGACGATACGTGTCAGTGTGCACTTCTGTAGCTAACGAGGGATCATAAATAGCCAGCACAGGTTTGTTGGTTAACCGGTCAATAAGGTCTTTACGAACCCTTTCGTGCTCGTCAGTCCACTGAAATTGCATGCCCTTAAATGGTAGCAGACGCTATATCGTTCCGTTGATAATCATCTTGGATCTCACGACAAGAATTCACATTAGATTTGCCACGCGATTCGCTGCGCTGCTTTGCATAACAATCTTCTAATTTGTGCCCCATCTTTTTGCAAAAACTACACTGCTCGGGTTTATTTGTAGACCGATTGGAAATGGACGGTTCCGACGACTCGTTTCTATCGACTGTGTTATTAAGTCGCGCGCGTTTAAGGCAATCGTTTAGCTTATGGCCAAAACCGTTACATTTAAAACATTTGGTACTCGAACTGAAGTGTTCTCTTTTCCGCGAAACAGATTCACTTATTTTGTTCCGAACGGGGGTAGACTGAGCCGGTTTTATATAAATAGACAAGAAACCTACTAAATCACCGGGCAACAAGCTAGCGTTCGTAGCAGCCGCGCGAATCTGCGGGTCAGTAATGCCGCGTATAATTATGGCACTGATCAAATCTTCTTTTAACCCATTAACTACGCGTAATCGTAACAAAGAACGCCTAGCATACTCGGCGTATGTGGGGTAACGATCGGAGTCCGTCTTCATGACTTCGAATAAAATGTTCGCGCTATCTATTCTACGCGGGCACAAAGATTGAAAATCACGTTTAAAATTACACCACGTACGCTCGTTACACGTCCATTCGTTAAGCCACACACGCGCATCACCCTTTAGGCAATGACCTATACGCGCTAAACACTCGCGATCGTCCCACCTGTTGATACGACACAAATGATCCACTTCCTCACACCACACATTAAAATCATTTAAAGAGGGATCAAAACTAGAAATATAAATATGGTTCGATCTCACCGGGTTTACAGCGTTGATTGCAGTCGCAAGTTTATCAGCCACCTCGCTCATGATGAGGTCCGCAGCTGACGGTGTGGTGCTCGGGGGCAGCGACCCCGCCACACTCGCCGTACCCGCCATCGCGCTATCCGTGCGCGCTTGAGCATGCGCATCCGCATGGCCGGTAGATGCACTCGCTAGATCGGATACAGGCGGCGGCAGCGAGTGCGAGCGCGCCGGCGGCGCTGGGAGGGCACGCGCACTGACATCTGCGCACGCTTGACCTAGATTAGGAATGCGCGTATCTTCCAACGCCGTCAAACGAGAAATTATCGCTTGAAGCTGTTGTTCGATACCTGAATCGGATGAACGTCCACGCTTTCGCGATTTACCGCTGGATTCCTTAGGCATTGCGATTGATAGCTAACTCAAGAAAATATAACACCGAACGATTCTCTTAATCGTCTAAAAAACCAACACAGGTGTGGTTAGGAATCCCACTTCTGAAATTAGCGTTTTAGACTATTATTGCTAAAAAAATAAAATCACTCAACAAAAGAATATTTATTAAATTATTACAAAAGTATCAAATAATTAAAGTTTAAAATAAATTAATCCGAAATTGAGCAATGCTAGTGAACGTCCGTCCGATCCGATGGTCACAGCGCAAAGAGGCCGATGCCTGCCGGTGTCCCCGCTCTCCAGCTCGCCCTCCCCTCTCCGTCTCGCACCACCATCACGCCACTCTGACGTCACAGCCGAAGCCACGCCCCCTGGGGCCTATTCTTCAGCTAATTATATATATATAGAAATGAAGATTTTATTATATGTTCTTTATTAATGTATTAATTTTCCATGCTCTAAATACTTACTGACATCTCTCTCGGTATGTGCCATTGCACTTGATTAGGAACCAGTATTCTGTGTATCGGATAGCAGTAATCCCCGGTATTGTAATTATGCTCCAATAAATTAGGATTTACACTATCCGACTGCGTTGACGTCAGCTTATAACATATAATCCACCTTCTCACTTGTTCAGTGTGCCCTGATTCCTGCTCTTTGATCCTTTAAAGAGCAGGAATCAGGTCCTCCTCATGCGTGTAAGTAACAAGGCAATCCGCGTCGCCAATTTCTGGACGCTGTGTTGTGCCCAGAAATCGGCGACCTTGTTTAAGTCTCTTTTCTATCGAAACGCTAAGAAAAAGTTCGACCGACTGTCTTCATAAACAAATAAGATTTGAATAATAACGTCGTCCCTCCCGGTCGAATCGGACCGCAGTGGTCAATCTCTAGACGACCTGGTTTCATGGCGGCGCCGCTCCGAGATCCCGGATTCGATTCCCGGTCGGGTCAATATAGAAATCAAAATTTTCAGGTTTTTGTGGTATCACCGTTGTCTGATTTCCATAACACAAGTGCATCAGCTACTTACTTTCGGATCAGAGCAATGTATGTGATTGGTGTCCAATATTACTTATTTATTACTCATTTCAACTGATATTGGCTACCGGCGCAGGACGTTGTAGTGGATTTTTCGTTGGCATATGAACCGGCTAGCGGGTCTCCGCGGAGTCGCCCGCGACAATTTCGGATTTCCCGTAAAATATATCAACGCAAAACACATATAAATATTCATTGTAAGTAAAAGGCCAGCAAACATAACGGTTAGTGCAAGCGCGTGTTGTACTTAGCTGCAAGAATTATTTTGTTGCGGAGTAAACCATAAAAGATAGACATATGCTGTCGCCACTTTATTGTAAAACTTTTAAGGAAAACAATCCTGTCATAACATGATTTTTGTGTATCTTAAACAGTTTACGTTGCGTTACGCAACGAAAGCTCTCAAACGGAATATTTTCTCTGTTCTTATAAGTCATATCGTAATGTTTTAAAGCCGTAAAGCCTTCCTAGATAAATAAGCTATCCAATACAATCATATTTTTTCCAATCGGTCCAGTATTTCCTGGGATTAGCGCATTCAAATCAACAAACAAACAAACGCTTTAGCTTTACTCAATACTCAATACTTTAAATAAATAATAAATAAATATTGGACACCAATCACATACATTGCTCTGATCCCAAAGTAAATAGCCAATGATAAGATAATGATAAATAATCTTTATTCAACTTACAAGTTATTACATTATTGGGGTTGGTACGACTTCTTTTAAGTTTATATAAAAACTTGTATCAGAAGTGTACCCTCTTCTCTCGGTGGTATTTTCAACACTTGAATTTGAATTATTAGACAATGTTTTCCAAGACTTGCATATTGTTGCCAATGCACTTGTGTTGTGGAAATCTGACACAACGGTGGTACCACAACACCCAGACCGAAAATATAGAAAATATCGTTTTCTACATTGACCCGACCGGGAATCGAACCTGGAACCTCACGAGATGGCGACGCTTGAAACCAGCGTGCTAGCCACTCGACCACGGAGGTCGTCAAAATCTCCAATACTTATTAACTTTATTGCTCCATAATGTACAACTATAGGTGTTACAATTCAGGCATAGTGTAAAATGGCTTTATAATGGATACTAGACTACAACGAAATCTTAACCTCAACCAAGTGACGGAGAGTATATCCCTTCACAAAATAATCGTACTGTCTAAATGTCCCTAGTCCATAGTTTAGCTGTCGATAGTTGGTAAAGCGCTATTAGATGCAATTAACTAATTTCCATATCGATCTGTGAGTTTGCGTGTTTGACAAATTATAATTACAACAGCCTACTTGATTGGACGTATTGTTTGACAAGCGCTAACATTATTTTGCATGATATGATGCTGATATGCACATAATAAGTTGTTGACTGGCTAATGCAAACCTTCATGAATGTTTGGTGGTTTGATCGGCACGTGTGAAAATGTATGCATTACTTACCATGGTAACAAATTTGTTTGGATAGTTTGATTCGAGAGTGCTTCAGTACTATTATATCTTCTGTGGTGCTATGCACTCTGTGTCTGTCACTGTAATATTGGAAAAACAGTGATATTACAATGTAACGGTTTCAATTTCGTTGGATTGTTTTGTGAACAGTACCGAACTTCAAACATTATATCGTAAACTGAAATGACGCAAAGTGGTAGGTCAGGTTAGGTGAAGGATAAACGGGGTGTGCAAAGGAAATCCCCGTTTATCCTTCGTGTTAGTTTGACATGTATGTACCAATTAATTTTAAAAATTTCGACCTTGTTTTTAATAAATCGACAGATTACAATATAAAACCGTAATATTATAATCTCACTGTTTTTACAATACTATGTCACAGTGCCGACTGTACGGTGCAACACTCGTACATTTTGTCCATTCAGCATTACTAACTTACCTTAAACGCCTTACTAACAATTTTACCTGATTCTGCATGTTCACTTCAGTCCGCAACCAGCAATCATCACGTACACTCATTATCATTATCGTGAGCATATTACTTACGAGTATATCAATTAAATCTACGTGTCTTCTATCAATCATCTATCATTTAAAGTTGTATGGAACACCGTACACCGACGGTTGAATAGTAGATTGTTATACAAGGGGAGAAAGTGACCCATTTCACTCGAGATGTTTTTGGCGCTCGAACGGAGTGAGAGCGCTAATTATTCGAGAGTTAAATGGGTGCTTTCACCCGAGTTAAACATACTATTTTTCATTTCGACTGTGAGGAAAAATAAATACATTTAGCTATGTTATTGTGATGAGAGGATCAGATATTCCGTTGATTAGCGAGAGATAAAAGCTCAAATTTTTTACATAAAACATACGATTAAAAGGACATTAACGGCACGGAAGACAACAGTAAGTACATAAAACGCGGACGATATCAAATATTTCAAATCATTGTTAAAAATATCGATCGATTTTATGCTCACAGACAATAATAATAGTAGAAGAACGCAACCTTAACCTTGTCACCAAAACAACCACAGGTTATGTCAAATTCTAGGTTCAATTTTGCCTCATGAGATAGCGCTATGAGTGACAGGTAAAGGTTGGAGTGAGTAGGAAGATTAATGAACAACAAAATCGCGGGAAGTTGCTTTATAATCTGTGCAATAATCGACCAAACTTTCAACATAATATTATATTTGTAGAATTTAAATTGTTAAAAATTAGACCAATTGTATTTTTTTAAATCAGTGACCATAAAACACACGCCTTTAATGTTTAGCTTTGTTTAGATTGCAGTTTTGTAACTTTAACACTACCTGTTGTTTACACTTTTGTACGTACCTATGTAAATGGCATGTATGATTGTTCAAAGGTAAAATATTTCCTTTTATTCCCCCTTCGGATTAATTTTGGTTCATTTTGTTACACTATGTGAGCCGACAATCATTCAATTAGCAAGTTCCAGGATTATTCAACTAAAACTGGTAGCATTTGGTTTTGATACCAACAACTGAAACGCTGGTTCCTCGCTTGATCTAAGCCAGAGTTCTCATGCAAACAGAAGTTCAGTTTCTATGGAACTAATTCAATTGTTTCATCTAAGTGGCTTAAAGGGAGTACTGTGATATAACATTAAATAAGAAACCAACAATTGCGCAAGGGCCTGACTCGAACCTGCATCTTTCTGGCTAACCGGGCTAACACTCTTTCCAATTGTGATACCGTGCTGTCGGTCCGACGGTGCGAAATTTCTGATCTCTTATACATATGTCATTTTGCCTGAGAATTCTAATATGCGCATACCTAATCTAAAGTCTGATTTTAAATTAAATAGACCAAAATAACATTTGGTGGGTAGCCAGTATTTCGTAATTAAATATGATTTTTATGTAATGATAGAATAATTAAATCGATGTATGTTGTATTTTTGTCGTGCGGAAATACTATTAGAATAAAATAAAATATAATAATATTGAAAATAAGCTACAATATGAAAAAAAATGTTTTAAATTATGTTTCTTACAAGTATCATCATAATTAATTATAAATTATTTATGAAAAGTGGTAAAATGATAAAATAGGTGATAAAAAAATCGGTGTTGCAAGAGAAAAGACAGAATTTTAAATTTTATAATTAGAACAATTAATTAGAACAACTGTTTTATGTAATATGTTTGTATATAAGTCTTTGCAACGTTTTACATGCATTATTCATCCAAATAAATAATTTCTGATTATAGGAAACTCATATCACAAGTTCAATTAATTGCACACAATCGAATTGTCATAACACTATTTTACTACGCTTGCAACATTAAAAAAGCAAAAGTGCGGTTGAAGCTGTCGTTCTGGTCTATCTCATTAAAAAATCAAATACAAATTTAAATTCAAATTTTCATTTCAGACATCAGTCCATACATTTGCATTAATATAAAGAAAATAGAAAATATTGCTTTAGAATGTTTTAAACACTCACAGTGTCATATTTTATATCCATAAAGATGAAATAAGAAACCAAAAATTTGCGCACGGGCGGGACTTGAACCAGCAACCTTTTGGCAAACCGGGCCTAACGCTCTTACCAATTGAGCTACCGTGCTGTTAGTCCGACCCCGCGAAATTTGTGGTTTCTTATGAAAACGTCAATTGCGTGACGCTTAACGCCATCTAGCCGTCTGTTTATGAAACAGATGGCCCAAGCAGTTATTCTTTACAGAATAAATTCAACTTGGAAATTGATGTCGCTTCGCTATCTAATGCTTTAGAATATTTTAAACACTCACAGTGTCATATTTTATATCCATTAAGATGAAATAAGAAACCAAAAATTTGCGCACGGGCGGGACTTGAACCAGCAACCTGTTGGCAAACCGGGCCTAACGCTCTTACCAATTGAGCTACCGTGCTGTTAGGCCGACCCCGCGAAATTTGTGGTTTCTTATGAAAACGTCAATTGCGTGACGCTTAACGCCATCTAGCCGTCTGTTAAAAATTTTTGGTTTCTTATTTCATCTTTATAGATATAAAATATGACACTGTGAGTGTTTAAAACATTCTAAAGCATTAGATAGCGAAGCGACATCAATTTCCAAGTTGAATTTATTCTGTAAAGAATACCTGCTTGGGCCATCTGTTTCATAAACAGACGGCTAGATGGCGTTAAGCGTCACGCAATTGACGTTTTCATAAGAAACCACAAAAAAAAAAATCAAAATCAAAAAAATCAAAAAAAATATTTATTCAATTTAGGACACAATATGCCACTTATGAACGTCAAATGTACAGTGAAAAATAAAATAAAAATAATTGTGCCCTGAAGGGGCCGAATCATGTCTCCTTATCTTTTGGGCCCTACCAGCGCTTCGAGACAGAACACAGACAATTAGGCAAGTGCTGAGAAGAAACGCCGGAACAAACTCAGTCACCACTAGCTGCCGTAAAATCAAAATCATCAAAGGTAAGTACATCAGTCGGTGCAGGCTGGACAGACCACACATTCGTGTCGTTCAGATAGTCTTGAACCTTATAATAGCCTTTAGACATAAGCGTGTTTGCTCCCTTTCCTCCCGTTGCAGCGTGATGTTTTATATCCTAAAGCCTTTCTCAATAAATAAGTTATCCAACACAGAAATATTTTTTCAAATCGGTCCAGCAGTTCCTGAGATAAGCGCGTTCAAACAAACAAACTCTTCAGCTTTATAATATATTAGCGCAAGCGCACGTTGTACTTAAGCTGCGAACATTATTTTGGTGCGGAGTTATGTTAAAACTGTGATAGCTCCTATTGAATTTAAATGATATAAAGGGCAACTTTGTTCTAAATGAAATGCTCGTGATGATAAATGTATTTATTTTGATAAGAATAAATACCTGTGTGTATAATACACCTCTAAAAATAATGCATTATTTTTTTACAAATTTAATAACATAAAAAAGGTTGTAGTAAGTCAACCATAAAAGATAGACATATGCTGTCGCGGACTTTATTATAGAACTTTTAATGCTGAACAATCCCGTCATACATGATTTTTGTGTAACTTAAGCGGTTTCCGCAGCGTATGCAGCGGAAGCTCTCAAAAGGAATATCTTTCTCCCGTTTTCGCAACATTTTTCATTTCTGCTGTGGTCTTATGAGTCGTTTCTTTATGTTATATAGCCTAAAGCCTTCCTCGATAAATGGACTATCCAACGTAAAAATAATTTTTCAAATCGGGCCAGTAGTTTTTGAGATTAGCGCGTTCAAACAAACAAACAAACAAACAAACTCTTCAGCTTTATAATATTAGTATAGATATTGGACTAAGACGCATAACTGGTTACAATAATAATCAATATAGTACACTTAACAAGACATTATGAGCTAAATTGTAACCTAACAAAAATGCATCCTGACAGTTACATCTTACGATATAAGCTTAGAATAGAATGAATTCTTCAACTTTATGAACATAAAAAGGTAAAAATGAAGAAGAAAACATACACAAAAAATCTATAACTCAACTACGAACAATATCGTTGAAGCAAGACAGTGACGCAATGCTCCTTCGAAAGACATTTGGATTATCAGTGAATATGTCAAGGTCAGGCTGGGTCCGCACAATGTTTAAGCGACACATTCGGACGATGACGATTATAGAACGATTTATTATTACAGTAAATATCGAGAGAAAATAATTTTAAGCCACGAGATCTGTAAACAGTGTTAATATTGATGGTTGATAGTAACAGAGGGAAGTCTTAATAGTAATAGTCATATAATATAATGGAGTGGTATCAAGTGTAGGAGATGACACTGGCATCCATGTTAGAATCATATAAGAAAGTATGTAAACATATCCATCAAATTCATTAGTTTCACACAAAATACGTCTCTCTAATGACGCAAATGAGGTAAGTAAGTCTTACAAATGGGTTCTTACCTACTCTATGCTTATTATATAGAAAAATAATGCACATTAAGAATTCCTAGAATTATTTTTGAGTCCAATTAAAATTGCAAGCTCGCTTGAGTCTACATTTTTTCTAGCGCAAAATAAAAGGTCTTAAAACGAACAGTCCGTGAGCTAAACTATTGCTGCGACCGTCGACCGTTAATTATTAACGAAGCTAAAAATGTCTTCATAATCTGCTTGCAGATCCGTGGTTCTCAACTTGGTAGATAGAAATATCTAGCTAGCTAAAATTTACAGACAGGGATTGAAGGTAGAGGTACATTACCTACATAGAAACAATTTATAATATCAATTACCTATGTTAATTGTATATTCAACAAAACGTGATACTTTAATTTTATAAAAAGTTGTGGTGTAATTTATGGTAAGTAGTCTCAGTGTATGAAGACAAAAGTCTTCAACCAGTGTGTGTTACTAGTGTGTGATCCGAAACATGGTCTCTGACTATGGGACTTAAAAGGAAGCTCAAAATCACACAGCGAGCAATAGAGAGGGCTATGCTCAGTGTTTCTCTACGAGATCGATTCAGCAATGAGGAGATACGTAGAAGTACTAATGTAACGGACATAGCCCTGAGAATCAGTAAGCTTAAGTGGCACTGGGCAGAGCACATAGCGCGAGGAACTGATGGTCGTTGGGACAGAAAAGTTCTAGATTGGAGACTCTTCGACCAAAGAACCGGCGTAGGATATCCAACGACAAGATTGACAGACGACCTTGTAAAGATCGCAAATTGCACTGAAGCGCTGTACAAAACCCAATGGTTGACTGGTAAACAATGTTTTAAGCATTAAGTCTGCTATTTGTACTTTCTTTGACCTTGTTAAGATCGTTAAAGCAAACTGAATACAGGCTGCTCGTGATCGGTTGCTGTGAAAAACCACCTATGTTCAGCAGTGGCCTACGACCTTTGGCTAATGAAGATGACGATGAAAGAGTTTTTATAACTAATTAAAGTTTCGGCACTGTTTTTTTGGTGTTTCCTGTGTTTTATTCTCAGATAGACTCGTTTTAGGCATTGATTTCACTAGAAAGACTTTCACTAGACTTCAGTAGGTACTCTACATACAGCATAAACAAGGTTGGCGACCGCTGTCTTCGACGAACGGTTTTCGCCCTTGGTCACTTTTACTATTTGAATATTTAATTGGGAGTCGTCTAGGGATAAAAACCGTCCTCGGGTTAAAACCCGCCAGTTAGCAAACTGAGATAAAATTTCGTATTTACAAGTATAGGTACCATTAAATTGCATATAATTGTTCTATCTCAAAACATATCGATGAAGTATCGTTAACACATAATTAAAATGTAGTCGTAATGTTTATTATTCTATTCCACGAAATTTTTAAAGTACCATTTTTGTGAACCAACATTGCGTCGGGATTGAGTTCGTTAATTTTCAGTGTAAAAAATGTGTCATATAATTTTTAACTAATTTTCTGAAAAATTAATGTAACAATTTTTTAAATTGAACTAAATGAATTATCTGACGTGCAATAAAGAGTTATAATATCTTGTGTTTTATAAAAAATATACACTTACCTTCGCCTGGAACAAAAACAAATAAATTAAGCTCGCTAAATCCGCGCCGGTGTTACAAACAAGACCAATAAAACTTATTTCTCATTACGCTTCTTATAAACAATACCATAGTTCACAGGCGTATGCACCAGAAAATGAATCAAAACAAACAATTGAAAATATAAAAATATAAGTGGCTATCCGATATCTACTGAGTCACCTTCAAAGCTTAATTCGCTTTCACGAATCGTACAAGTAACATGATAAGACTTATATAAGCTCAACTTCAAACGACATAAACTCCAGCCGTAAAACTGATGATTCCAAGTCTTAAGGGAAATATGTAAGAGCTATTTTTGATGAAGAAGATGTAGGGAGAGATGACAAAAGCTTCAAGGTGAACATATAGCGTGTAACACGCAAAGCAAAGTGCATAGACGAATAGCTGCACCGTTGTGATGTTGCCAATATCGATTCGTAAACGAAATGTTTATAATTATAGCATTTTTGACTTAGCTTTAAGTTTCGATTCCATCATTCTCGGGGCTACTTAAAAAAAGTCTCTATCTCGTTTAAATATTTTAAGCTTAAAATGTACTAGTAAAGTTTTCTCGTAACTTTGAATTGTTATGTGTTCCAATGATACTAAATGTGTGAATTATGAAAATCAGAGCGAGCGTTGAATTTTAAACTTGATTTTTCAAACAAAAAACTTGCAGACTAGCATACAATTCATTTACTTTTTTGATGAACTTAACAAATCTTCAGGAGCTAACAAAATTATGCACCAACTGTGAGGTATTGAAATTACCACGTTTTGGAAATACCGAAGTGACCTTTGAGTCCTTGAAAAATCCTTGGCATCACCTGGCCAAACTTTCTCGAGCGTTGTTAACGAACTTTCTTATTGCGGAGTTAGTTGATTGAATTTATGAATAGAAGCAAATAGGTGCCAAAAAGGTTCTTCAGTTAAAACAAAAATAAAATCTAGTCTATTTGCCAAGTAGCAGTGGCTATTTTGCATTCAAATTAACAAAGAGATCTGTCTGATAGCAAGTCAGTAGTCCACTTTCCATAAATCTTCCCTTCTTTCAATACTAGGAGAAACTATTCTGCCAATTAATTAGTCGCACCCCCTTTCTACCCCCGCGATTTATATCTGGCATTAGCATACAGATTGGAAAGTTTGCTATCGGGTAGTACCACGAAATGCCAAATTAAAAAGACAGACCATTTAGTACGACATGGTGACGTTAGTATACAATATAACAAAATTATGGTACATTGCAGTACAGTCGCCAGAAGATCATGATATCCACTATTATTGCAAACTAGTCCTAATTGCAATTGCGTAAGATACCGCAGTGTGTACCTTCACGTGCTGATGTCTTCACAATACTCGTATACGATATCTTGGTGGATATGTGACCTAAATGGCTGTAGGCTGCCGAAGGAAACAAGAGAGAGCTGATATGACATTATGATTTACAGATTGTTTTTATTTACTTACCGAAACCTAGAACTTGGTAACCTCCAAATTGTAAATGACTGTTATTTTTTGCTTGGCGAATATTGAAAATCAAGAAGCATGGAACGACAATAGTGACAGTAGTGATAGTGATCCCTACACGAGTTGTTAGGCTATCACTGACCGCGTCGCATATTTCCGCGCGCTAATATTGTTTTTCTCAATTTCATTTTGAATAATAAATAAATGATTCATTTTAAACGAAATAATTCATTTAAAAATAAGGTAATTAAAAAACTCGCATCCTACAAAGATAATTTTCATCGTTGAACGCTGATTTCTTTTAAAAGCCAATAATGAATCCTTTAATTCACTGATATAATTAAAAAGTTACAAAAATATTGTTTGCTATATTCGAAATTGTAACAAAAAGAGACTTTATGTGAGATCAGGTTATCGATGACTTTGTCTGTGACACTTCAGACCAGTATTTCAAGTGTCACTTGGTTTCATTTGTGTCAGTCAGATGTCACATTTTCATCGCTTCCTTCATAAGATTTTTTGTCATTGAATGTACAATAATAATTTTGGGTTGTGGCAACACCATTCAAACTAGCGTTATAAGCATTGTGTTCGATAACAGCTGCGTATAACTCATGAATTAAAACCACTGATTTATGACCTATATTTGGACTGGACCTTTGTTAACTCCTTCTGCTAACTGTAAATCAGTTGTGTTTGAAATTTTCACTTACAATTTCGTTTCGTGGCTGTGAGTAACATTACAAAAGGAATTAATTTTGCTACTTTTTCGGCATGCACAGTTTTTCTTTAAGCGACATAGAATTTTTGGTTACATATTTTTGAATTATTGACCGAATGGAGTGAATGTGTGCATACTACGCATTAAGTTGCGAGTTAACGAATTAATTAATAATAAATAAACACACATACTTACATAATATGTACTATTACTCTATAATCTAATGACGTGCCACATTTTTTTTTACCAACCTCATTCTCTTTTTGTCTAGGCCAACATCGTACACCACGTAATATGACTATAATATTATTATATAATTAATAAAAATAAAGTTTATAAAATAAAACTCTATTACTTAAAACACGCTCTAATAATTACGACGCAAGAAAATAGTCTTACCCCCTTATTAATAATAACTCAAACAATCTAATAAAACCATTTTAGCTATAACACTGTTACAAGACTACAGGGCGTTGTCAAGTTAACGTAACTTTATGTATCCTATAACCAGCGGACAATCAAGAGGCTTCCAACAACACCTCATTTGTCCAATTATGATAAGTAGTTTAGTAGTTATCAGGGAACAGATAAACATCCATAAATACATACATACAAGTCAAAATCATAACCCTCGTTTTTGCTTCGCCGTAGTCGGTTTAATATGTTTGTATTTGCGTACAACGCAAACACATCTAAATCTGCAGTCGTTAGCATCCCATATCAACGGCGAAGTCTGATGAACCCAATGCAAGTGACATATCCAGTAAGTTCATTTGTTACAAATATGAGCTTACAACACTTTTATATTTCTTACTAGTGGTCCCTCGCGCGTTTTTCGATTTTTTTCTCGCCTTTTAAACCTTCCCTAGACCTCCACGAACATTTCAAGACTAAGATAAGATAAATCCGTTCAGCCGTTCTCGAGTTTTAGTGAGACTAACGAACAGCAATTCATTTTTATATATAAAGAAAGATTAAGATATTTTTTTCTAAACTCAATTTTTCTTGGCTAGTCTAATATTGTAAACAATTTTTTTCATAATTTTTAAAATCATATTAATGAATAAATTAATAAACCATTTGATTTAACAAGGTCTAAGTATAAAAAGATGAAATACCCATGTGTGTTAAACACTTTTAAACTTTCGCGTTGCATTTTAAATACACTTATATATCACACTTATATGTAATCACCAGAATACGGACGCGTCGAGCGGTCTCCAGAATAGGGACATTGTCAGTGTAGTGTGTGGTGGTGGTGCGCAAATAATAAATACTTTGCGGGTGGAACAAGATACTTCTACCCCGCAAACGGAGTTAAGAAATCGCAGTTCATCAGTTCGCCTGTGACCACGATCGGTGAAACCCGATCGAAACGTCAGGCCAAAACATAAGGTATTTATGTTTTTATCGCGATCGCGTTAATTCCCGTATATATAAGTGTATTTAAAATGCAACGCGAAAGTTTAAAAGTGTTTATTGCAAACCGCTACGGGTCGGATACTGCAAAACAGATACGTCATCTAGAATGCCTACGGAAAAAACGAGCGAGAGTGGAAACATCGTTGATATTCTTAACAAAATGTCGCGATAACTTACTATTACCTACGTGTGTGCGTATTAGGCCGCGTAGTGATATCGCATTTTCGAGTAGGATTCTAAGGAACGCGAGTGATCGGCTCCTGAGACAGTTAATAAAGAACAAGTACCGTGAACTAGATCGGATACAGTGTGATATATATACGTTACTTATGGATTGCAGTGTTGTGTTGTCTCGTGAGGATTATGATGTATGTGATAGGATAACATATTTGCAAGCGTGTCGGACTTTTGAACTATCTAGTGCTACCCACGACCGAAAGTATTTAAAATTATACAGTCAACGGTATTCAGAAGAAACTACGTCACCAACGGTTTCAAAAGATACGGTAGTAAATCTATCCTGCGTCACTCTGAGCGATGATGCTGTAAACGTATTGGCCAAGGGTATGAATTTCGCAATTACACCAAAGCGGGTTCCGTATGAAAAAGTAATCAGTGCTGTAGAGGAGACACTTGCACGTAATAAATTACCGTCAGTTGAAGCCGATACCTTAAGACAGGATGTTGCTGTAATATTGCGTAAGGCAAGACCTCCAGCTAGCAATATCACTGTGGGGGAGCGTCAAGCACTGAAAAGTATTAGTGAAAACAAAGACATTTTAGTGCTTAAGGCTGATAAAGGAAACGCCACTGTGGTGATGAACACAAATGATTACGAGGACAAAATACGGGAGTTATTGTGTGATGAGAGTGTGTATAAGCAAGTAACTTATAACCCCACGGCCAGAGTAGCGCGTAGAATACGTACTCTTATTCAAGAAAATCGTGACCTATTTACAAAAGATGAGTACGAAAAACTACATAGCCCTAAGGCATGCCAACCACCAAAAATGTATGGATTGCCGAAAGTACATAAAGCTAGTGTTCCATTACGACCAATCGTAAGTCAGATATCTTCGCCTACTTATGACCTAGCTAAGTATGTAGCATCCGTATTGCAGCCATTGGTAGGGAAGACACCATCTTTTGTAAAGGACTCACGACATTTTGTCCAAATAATAAGCAGCCTCAAATTGGAACCTGATGAAATTATGGTGAGTTTTGACGTGGAGTCTTTGTTCACCAATGTTCCAATTCAAGAATGTTTGGACATAGTGAAGGACAAGCTGAGTGACAATGAAATGGCTTTTAACTATATTGATTTGCTGAAGAACTGCCTGGATGGTAACTACTTTCTTTTCCAAGGTCAATACTACCTCCAGATTGATGGTGTAGCGATGGGTAGCCCTGTAGCGCCCGTACTAGCTAATCTCTGGATGGAACATTTTGAGGAGAAGGCATTGCGTCTCGGTCCTAGTACAATAAAATTTTGGAAGAGGTATGTAGATGACATTTTTAGTATAGTTAAAGGTGGTAAGCCGGAAGTAGATCAATATTTAGAATACCTTAACTCCATTCATCCTAAGATGAAATTTACTTATGAGTTGGAGAAAGGCAGATCATTGTCATTTCTGGATGTGAGAGTTACGTCAAGACCAGATGGCACATTATCACACTGTGTCTATAGAAAGCCCACACATACAGATAGGTATCTACACGCTGCTTCACACCACCATCCTAGACACTTGATTTCTGTTATGGCTTCACTAAAAAACCGAGCCTATGCTCTTTGTGACCCTGAGCATTTAAAGCAAGAGCTAGACCATGTTCAGGAGGTACTAAAAAGTAATGGATATAAAGTGTCACAACATCAACTGAAGCCGTCGATAAAGAAGTGCAGAAATCCAGGTGTTAACAGGCATCCTGCATATTTACCATATGTGAAAGGGGTAACAGACAAGGTCGGTTCCCTATTAAAAAAGTACTCCATACCCACTGTCTTTATTCCTGGATCTAAGGTAAATAATATTTTGCGCACACCTAAAGATGTCTTGCCCCTACATACACCGGGAGTCTATAGAATCAGTTGCAGCTGTGGTAGTTCCTATATAGGCCAAACGAAGCGGACCGTTGCGGAAAGGATCAAAGAACACATCGCAGCTGTGAAAAATCGCCAAATTAACAAGTCAGCGATTGCTGAACATCTATTAGAAGCGGGCACCAATCATTGGATAGAATTCCACAAAACGCAAGTCCTCTCCACAGATCGCCATTTTCACTCGAGAGTTGTGCGTGAAGCTATTGAAATACAAAAATATGTTAATTTCAATAGGGAAGATGGTTTTAAGTTGTCTCCGACGTGGAATCCCGTGATTAGAATGACACAGCCTTGTTTAAGTTCGCAGTCGAGTAATCACCAGAATACGGACGCGTCGAGCGGTCTCCAGAATAGGGACATTGTCAGTGTAGTGTGTGGTGGTGGTGCGCAAATAATAAATACTTTGCGGGTGGAACAAGATACTTCTACCCCGCAAACGGAGTTAAGAAATCGCAATTCATCAGTTCGCCTGTGACCACGATCGGTGAAACCCGATCGAAACGTCAGGCCAAAACATAAGGTATTTATGTTTTTATCGCGATCGCGTTAATTCCCATGTGTGTTGTGAGTTTTGCGTTTTTCTCATTTTAAAATTAATCATGTCATTAAAAAGAAATGCCACGATTGTTTACAATATTCGACTTTCGAATAAAAACGGACTGTACAATAATGTTATGAAGTTAAAAATAATAATAATAATATAATATTTTTATAGAATACAATATTTATTTATTGCGCTATCGTACACAAACATTACAATTTATATTATATTAAATTACATTTAAAAGTTTATCTCTCAGAAAAAGCAACTTACATCCATAATTTCGCCAACCGTCTTACGGTTTTTCGATCAGCCCACGTGTCCTGACGCGAGTTTCACATTTTTCCCCCATCCCACAAAAGTGCTCAACGCCGCTAAAGAAGTTTTCACTTCATAAAACGTTATTTTTAAATCATTTTATGAATTATTTTAATATTACCCACTTATTAATTGCAAATGTTCCGGACTGCTTCAATTTTCCGCATTCCCAAGTGGCCTTAAGCATTAAGTCCGCCATTTGTACAACTCAGAGTGCAGTAAAGTTTAAATAAATAAAAAAATATTTTTATGGGAGATTTTTTAGGTATGTAATTGATCAAAAGTTGAATTGAATTGAAATTTTTATTTATTTGACACACATTACATTCAAATTACATTTTTACATTAAAAACAACTAAAATTAAATTAATAAAAAAAAAAACAAAGCGCCCAGGTGTGCCAAAAAGGTCCCCGCTCAGTATATATCGTGACAGCAGATGGTAAGCATGCCACGATACTGATTTTTAGTACCTATATTTTGGTTGGATCTTCTTTTATTTGACAAATGACAAAATATCTTCTTCATCAGTTGTCGGTTTCTTCTGAAGTCACTGCCTTTACTTGCCTTATGTTTTACGTCTAATGAAGCCGAACTACGTAATTGAATTATCCATTTATCGCAAACAATGATGGACGTAGGTCCAGTACTGTTACGGGACAATTGAGGATTAACCTCCTATCCGGGATTTGGGACAACTCGTGAATCTGTGGAAGACATTGAATTATTTGGCAGACTGAATAATTAACTGCCTTGGTGGCGCAGCAGTAGTAGAGTCGCACTTTAAAGCGACGGCTGCGCCAGAGGTCCCGGGTTCGATCCACGGGTCGGATCAAAAATATAAAGCTGAGTTTTTCTGTTCAGAAATTCTTAGGGTAGCCCGGAGTTTGGAAGTTGGCGGTGTTTCACGCCCGTGCCGCGGAAAAGCACGTAAAGCCGTTGGTCCTGCGCTTGAACTCTCTCCGTTCGTGTCAAATTGCTGTCCCATCGGGCTATGAGAGTGAAAGGAATAGAGAGTGCATCTGTGTTTGTGCACACACTTGTGCACTATGATATGTCCCGCGCAGTCGGTTAGTCGTTGTGACTGGCCACGTTAGTCGATATCGGCTAGAGGGACTATGGTTATTATTACAATTCATTCAATGATATAAGTTTCTATGCAAATTATTAAAAAAAAACACAAGATAAAAGTCGTGTTAGTTACACCACTTATAGCACGAGATCGGGTGGACCGATTTTTATCATCGTTGGATTCCTTCCGAAAGGTTTAGAAAATATGGAGGAGAGGATACGATACGAAGGGATTCTATAGGGTAGCAGTTACATATTCCGGGTCTGATTTTTAATCAATCTGTATAAATAATCAAATAGTATGCTAACGTTACTTAAAAAACGGAGTTTAACTCGTTTGGAAAAAGTTGAGCCCGATATAAAATGCCATGCAGCTAGATAGAGTTTTAAAGTCGATGAATTTGGTCTATGTAAAGCTGTGTGTCTTTTTTCTTTTGTTTTCCTGATTGAATGCACGTTTACTTATTGATCATCATAATCATCATTCTCAGACAAGGGACGTCCACTGCTGAACAAAGACCTACCCCCTACTCTGTCCTCCCTTTAGTTCTCGTAAAAAAAAACTCCTTCGATTGTTAATTTTCAACTTCAGCCAGAACCACAACCAAGTCCTATTTCCACAAAGTATCCTCATACTATTATCTTAGTGCCGCAAAGCGAAGAGTGCTCGTAGATAATAGAGGTCGAGCCTTCAATTACTATTCATTACCAAACAATGTCCCTCCCTTCCTTCCCTGAGACAATTAGCAGCACGATGCCCTTTTGGGTACATGAATTGAAGTGTTTGGTCGGGTGTGATTTAATAAATTAAATTCTAAGGCCCATTTTCATAGAATAAAGTTTACATTTAAGCACATATTAATAAATAGTTACCTCGGCTAGGTTACCCGAGTTCAAAATATGTGTCTGTTCGTCATTGTCAATATCACAGATAATGACAGATATCTGTCATTACCATAGCGAAATCAGGATTTAACTGTGTTTGATCATCATCATCATCTTAATCAGCCAAAGTACGTTCCCTGGTGAGAATTAAGGCTCACCCATAGCGACCGGTTGTAAGCGGTCTGCTTCCAGTGTGATTCTGTGATCTTTACAAGGTCGTCTGTGCATCTCGTCGGTGAACGTCCTACGTTGCGTCTTTGGTCGCAGGGTTTCCAATCTTAAACTTTTCTCCCCCAACGGATATCAGTTCTTCGCGCTATGTGCCCTGTCCATTGCCACTTAGAGCTTACTTATTCTCAGGGCTATACCGCGACTATGGATCGTGCAAGTAAAAAAAAGGCTCTCTCTAAATAAAGTAAGTATTGTGATAGAATCATTGATGACTCAATGTTTGATTTATTCTTTGTGTTAAATTTACTAACCTCACAGAATATGAAAAAAGATGTGAGTTCACATTTCCTAAAAAGCAAAAGCCTTAAAACAGATTCATGGTATAAACTACACCTGTATATATGAATATACATATTAACGTATGTACTGAACGTATCTGACCTTTTCTTTGTAACAAAGTATATCTGTTTACTCGTAGGTGTGTTAACAAACGTTATTGTTTGAATATGAAACAAAAGGCACATTAGTCAGAGAGTGTAGGCCCGAAATCGTAACTCATCTTTCTTAATATTACTCACATTAAAATTATTCTTAAGCGCAGTTTACATTGCTACTAAGTCTATGGACAACATGTATTTTATCAAGGAAATAATTAAAACAACTTCAAAAAACTTACTAAAAAGCTTAAAATAACGCATTTGTCTTATATTTAGAAAAAACACATTTTTTTAGAGTCGGTGCATGATATGTGTAGATATATATCATGCACCGTATGATTGACGTGCACTTACTCAACATGAACAATACCTGATTGAAATAAAAAAGAAAAATTTCGCTATAACTTTTCGTTTCTGAGAAATCCTGTGACAAATATACAAACATACATGCACTACTGAAATTTTGCACAAGTTAGTAAGCCTTATTAGATCAACTTACTAAAATTTTATCCAATTCTGACGATACGAGTATCACATATACACAGGAAGTCGGTAAAAACTGGATTATAATGCATTAGATTTATGCAAGAATTTATATCATTTTTGTTAGAAAGAATCTGGAGCTAAACTAACCAGAGGGTGGTCCATGTTTAAATCAATAACATTATCACTTATAACTGCGGGTCTAAACGCGACGTATATAATGTAGTAGTATTGTTACAACTTACACCCTCGACGTTTCGACGGTGTTGCAACCGTCGTGGTCACGAGGAGACTACAACAATACTACTACATTATATACGTCGCGTTTAGACCCGCAGTTATAAGTTATAATGCAACGCGATAGTTTAAAAATATAATAACATGATCGTCAGTATCTGTAAATAACCTAATAGTCAGGATTTGACAAGTAAGAAATTTCAATGTTAATGTTGGCAAGATTATTAAAATTAACAAGTAATGATTTTGTAAATTGACAAGTGAAGAAGTTAAAGAGCACTTGAGTCTTCAAGTCAATTCTTACCACGAAAAAGTAAAAGGCGCTAATCCAAATTAAATCGCAGACTTAAGCAGGTCGGCAGTAGGTAATTAATCTCCGTCTTAATGAGTTACTTCCTGACTACACAGCACAAACAAAGAATGGGCTGAAAGCTGTCTAGTTAGTGAAATTCTTACTAAAAACTTTTGAAATAAGTATTTTTCGTTCTGTATTTAGTTTTCGAGTAAAACTATTTTTAGAATATGATTTCATTTTTATATTTATCACAAAATTCACTTCAGTTTTTGTACTCGGTATATGGCTTAATGAAAACATGATAAGTATAGATACAAAAGTGTAAGTTTCTCAAAGAATCTATGAACAAGACATAAATTATAGTTATAATGTATTTTATTTAATAGTGGCTGACTTAGTGGTTTCTGCTGGGCTCAAGGAGCTAACGGTTTACTCCTTAATCGCAGCTGTTGTTTGGCATAGGGAGTGTGATTGACTATGTATTTATGTATTTTATTTAAGCACCGACGAAAAAAGAGGGCTGCTATAAATTTAATGCATCTGTGTATTTGTCTGTGGTAACGTAGCTCCCAAACGGATGAACCGATATTCGTTAAGTTTTTTTTGTCTCATAGATCATTTTTATCCCGAGTATTAGTACCAATGTTTCATGAAAACCTGTTTATCATCTCATTTCTAGTTTCTAGGTGTCCGATCAATGATTCAATGAGACTGACAATTTACGGTAAGGTAACCAGGACTTGATCATCCGTTTGAAGATCATCAGCTTTTAATTAATTGATGAGGAGTTCTGATTACCTCTCATATTATGTAGTATTGATTCAAAATTTGGAACCGTGTTCTTCAATGATATTAAAATAACATGGTCAGGTAACCATTGCTTTAAATATTTGACGACCTCCGCGGTGTGGTGGCTAAGCACGCTGATTTCAAGGCGTCGCTGCTCCGAGGTCCCGGGTTCGATTCCCGCTCGGGTCAATGTAGAAATCAAAATTTTCTATATAGTCTCGGGTCTGAGTGTTGTGGTACCACCGCTGTGTCTGATTTCCATAACACAAGTGCGTTAGCTACTTACTTTGGGATCAGAGCAATGTATGTGATTGGTGTCCAATATTTATATATTTAAAAAATATGACATGTGTTGACGGTTTTTTTTTTAATTTTTGCTTGTATGTATAGTGTACCTATTTATGTTGAATGTAAAAAAATATCCAACAGAAAATTTTCTCTATACGTTATATAGCAAAAAATGGAATTGCTAAGTCAACATGAGATTTTCAGGTCCTTTGTCCTAATTGTCCTCGCTCTCGACTCGAGTATCCTTTCAAGACCCGAACACATTGCCCGTTACTATTCTATTATTGCGAGTAACAATCCATGACCTCGTAACTGGAACTTGGCATGACCCTCGATACAAAGGGGATATTCTGTGTAACGATAAGAGCCTACTTGGGTGTAATTACCTTATTCTAGATAACCCGACCTCGAGATATGTATCCGATATTGGAGTTTAATCCTTGGTGTACTTTTTTGTTTACTTTGCCATATAGAAACAGTACTTCGTTGTTATTCCAGATAACAAATATCTTAAAATAATAAATTAAGTACTTTTGTTCAGCTGTCTAGCCGTTGCCCCAATAAAAAACTTTGTTCTGTTACAGAGACGAAATCTGTATATTGTTTTATTTATTTAAAGACTTTATTGCACAAATCATAGTGTACAAAGGTGGACTTAATGCTAAAAGCATTCTCTGCCAGTCAAACCTTTAGGTCATGCAGAGAGATGGCAATGGGTGCAGCGAAAAGAAATTTTGAGAAAAACAACAAAATAGTAACAATTGACTAATATCTAAAGTAACAAATAAACGTACTTTAATTACTGCAAATTATTTTATATTCAATAAATATACTTAAATTTACACACAATAAATACAATATATAGAAAATATACATAAATGATACACATTATAAATAAATATTATTTTGCAATTATCTATTCTTTAAGACATTGTCGGACTTTCCTCTTGAATGATACCTTCGACTCGGCCTTCCTGACATCCAAAGGAAGAGAGTTCCACAGTCATGTTGCCGCCACTGAAAATGACTTGGAAACGTACGTGGAGCGGTGTGCCAGCGTGCCTAGCCGGAGATTGTCGGAGGAACGGAGACGGAGATTTTATTGCAACGGCAATAAAATATATCTATAAAATATCGACTTTGTAAATCGATCACATCACACGACCTAGTTTGCTAGTCCAATAATGTAAACAATCTTTTCATAACTTTTAAAATAATATCAGTGAATAAAATTAATGAACTATTATAGTATTTAACAATGATTTACTTAAGTAAGTGGGTAAGTTTTATGTTTATCTTATTATAAAATCTTATAATTTCGTTAAAAAGGAATATCAAGATTGCTTACAATATTCGACTGAAAAAGAAAAATTTTGATTAAGAACGAGGTATAATACCATGGCGATATGCAAAGCCAGTCAAAACGATTAACGAACGTTTTTAAAAGTGTTGGCATCACAAGCCAATGACAACGATTCCATACCTCCCATACAGCCAAATCATGGTGTAACTTTAAGACAGAAAACAAATCTTATGAAAGTTGAAACAAATCTTTCCTCCGGGCAGTTTCCTTAAAATCAAAGAAACATTGCAAAGACTCAGTAAGCCTTCGAAGCTCGCGGTGATACAGCGTTCTTGAAGATCGAAAGAGGCTTTCTGACTTGCAAGAGAAAATTACGTTTTCCGGTAATATACAAGAGCACACTGCCATATAAAATTTCTTGTAAATATAAGATACCTTAATTTAGGTTTTGCTGAAATCTCAAAATTAAAAGCTTAAACACTTGTCCCACTGAAGCAAAAAATAAAAACAATGGTAACATCAATATTGATTGATTTTCATCATAATACAAAAGAATGCGAATTCCTCTCATTACACAAAAATAATGAGTGCCCAAAAAAAATATTATCCATTTTCATTTTCTTAAAAAGTCTTACCAACTTTCCTGGCGGATTTCATGCTGGAAGAAGTTACTTTTAATTAATTGCAAACATTTAATTAAAAAAGGTAAGTCCAGGCAGAATTCTTTACGCAACGGTATCTGAAATTTTCCAAGATTCGCTTTATAATTAGTATTTACTTGGTTATGAAGATAAATATTTCATCTTTACGCGTAATTTGTGTTATAACTCTTGTCTCATGAAAATAAAGAAAGTATATTAAAAATCACAACGAATTCTGTGATTTGCTTTTGACGGTTAGAAGACTAGGGTCTCCGTTAATCTAGAAAAAAAAATTATATGCTAAAGTTTAGAAATCTAATTCGTCTTTTTCTACGAGAAAGATACCACTGATCAAAATGTCTTTAGTACATGAAGAGGTACTTATGATATCTGCTTGTTACGATATTGCAGTAGTATGCAAGTAGTTGTTATCTTATGCGTTTAAAAAATATATTTAAAAATTATACCGCCTTCAAAGGACTGACTGAGAAAGCTTGAAATAACGCATTCGTTCTCTTTTTAGGGGAAACAAATTCTTTGGAGTTGGTGCATGATGTGTGTAGACTTTTGGTGTACGTTAGCTTGACATCATGCACCGACTCCAAAAATGTGTTTCTTTTAGTTATTACTCATATCTCAGAAACTACTAGAACGATTTTGATGAAACTTGCCATAAGTTGAACTATAGCTGATTGAACTTTTAAATAATCATGTTGCCATGACATCTTGTTTTAAAAAAATCCTAAGACTAATATAGAAACACTTACGAAATTTTGCACACGTGTTTATTATTATTATTTATTTATTAATCAAACAATGTTTTACAATAAATAGCACTAGTCTCACAACACTATTTACATAGTTTGACTATGGGATCACTGAGAGTCTCTAACAAAATAAATATCAAAACCTAAATATTACCTAAGCTGAGTTAGCTAAAAAATACTTTTTAAGTTTTCTTTTAAAAACATTTGTATCTTGTTAGGAAGCCTTAATAGATTAACATACTAAAATTTTATTCAATTCAATTCACGATACGACGTACATACAGGTCGAATTGATTACCTCCTTTTTTGAAGTCGGTAAAAATGAATATTATTCCCTTTAGCCTACTTACTTACACAAAGTGTCTTGTTTATTTCATCCCCACAGGGGTGTTACGCATTGCTTATTTACATAACCATAATGGAAACAGATTAATAAGTCAAATTGCGTGCTATTTCAGCTGACACTTGAATATTTGTTTAACTTTAGAATTGTTAGATACGCGATTGCTATGTACCGAATTATTTATTGACCATGAGAGGTTAAGACAATATATTTATCAAGATTAAAATATTTCATATAATAGTGTAATAACTAAACGAACTAAATCGCAAGTAACATTCTCGACATAGAAAATAAAATGTGTTTTTCGATTTCCAATTTAACTATCGGTGCCTTAACGTAGCGACTCCAAAAACTTTTTACTGTAAAACAAACCCTACACAGACGATTTAAATTCTTCAAAGCATGCACTGACTTCTACTACTACTACTCTACTTTAACAATGTCACAGAAAAATAGCTCCAATGCCTACCGTTCGGGGAACAGCGGTCACAAAATGTTGCACCGCCCCTTTTCTCGCTTACAAGCCGAGATTAACTGTCTGGTAAATCTTCCCGCAACACTATCTGTTTAGCATTTACACTAGCTCCAGCCTCGTCTCTAGGGGTCCATCGTTAAAATAATCGTCCATCGTATGTCCGCAAGGATTCGGCACTATTTTAAAGGCGGTTTAAAGCTCTCCCGGTTTTCAGTATCTTGGTCGTTTCGTGATTGGTTTATTTGTTTTATACTTATATTTTTATTTAATTGTATGTCAAAATTCACAGGTCTTAATGATAATAACATAAATTACAGCCAATGACGGATTTTCATTTTTTCTTTACTAAATTTTAGTTACGGTCATCAGTTTACTTGACGTGTATAATTAAAAGTGTGTGTGTGTGTGTGTGTGTGTGTGTGTGTGTGTGTGTGTGTGTGTGTGTGTGTGTGTGTGTGTGTGTGTGTTTTAGGAATTACCTTTTCGGAAGCCACTTTTTGCAGTGTGAAATAAATCTGTCGAGTGTAATTTTTGGTTGTAGCTTCTATTTAGTCTCGGAACGAGTGAGTTTTGTGCTTTTATAATATTTCATAGCAAAACTTAGACATAGAATTTTCTCTGTATTATCAGCCCATTGTGCCGTATTAAATATAAATATTTGTCAGACAACACACCGATTGCCGTGGTTTCGAAGTATGGAATATTCTTCCTTGTGTTACAAACATCTGACAACGATTATGACTTTGGCGACTCCCATCCTTACTTAAATACATATACATCCATCTCTTACGTACAAATGTATTTCCCTTTGCGGGATACGAACCCGCGAAGGCCGGAGTAGTCAGGAGTGCTAACCATTACACCAAACGCGTTGTCAGTTATTATATTACTATTGAAAAATTCGTAGACAGATATCGCCCACACCATTGCAAATGGTTAAATTACATACAATATCGTCATTAAATCTGACTAACGTTACATGACCAATACTTTATATGAAATGACGAATTATTCGTTTTTAGTGCTATCTGTCGATTTTGAAACATCCTAGAGCCTGTATTTGGATTAGTGAGTCTATAGCAATCGACGACCTCCGTGGTATACTCGTAGTGGCAAAGTACGCTGGTCTCAAGGCGTTGCCGCTCCGCTCAAAATTTTGTATATGGTCTCGGTTCTGGGTGTAGTGGTGATGTCTGATTTCTACAGCACTAGCTACTTTCTTTGGGTTTAAAGCAATGGATGTGATTGGTGTCCAATATTTATTTATTTAGTGATCATTTACGTGATATAACAGTGATAGCATAGTAGAACAAAACTATCAAATACTACACAGATGCTAACAAAATAACTCACAATTCAACAAGTTCACTTAAAAATGTCTCTTGGATTGGCAGACAATGTTTTCAATTGCAAATAGTCCTCATGAATGCTCGAGACGGTCGATGTCAGACAGCCGGCACCGTCCGACCTGAATTTCGATTGTTTAGCTATTTACTCAGTGTCTGGATATTGAGCTTTCTAGAAATCGTAACACATAAACAAGAAGTTTTAATGGCAACAGCTTGAAATACTCAAGAGAGAAATAATAATTTGCAACTTAGGCCAAGCATTATTCTGTTTGATGTGGCATGATCATAGTCTACGTTTAGATTGTTACCCTTTACTCAAATATGTTAAAATTTATAAACTCACAGATAAAATCCTCCCAGATAATATAGTGGTCTAATTACAGAACCCTGAAGCACCTCTTGAAAACATAAATCAGGCACTTGTTTTACTTAAACAGCTACGAATTCAAGAGATAATAAAAATCATACCTATGAAAAAATGAAATCTTTTTCAGAATGTTCAGCATTAAATCTTTAAATCAAAGAACAGAACCAGATAAGCGGTGGTTGAAATGAAGAGAAATAGAAAATTGTAAGTGCACTCGATGTGTTCTGGAAATCACAAATGCGGGAATTAAACTTCACTTACTGGGCAGATATTACCACTGGTTTCGCTGGTATTTTAAAACTGTTTTCAATGACTTTATCACTGTCACTTTATCAATCACTTAAGTGGTTGATGTAGTCAAACTCCACTGACATTGTTATGGTTTTGTTTAATTATTACAAAATAGAACGCTATTTGCCTGTATGGGACAGGAAAGTTCTAGATTGGAGACCCTTCGACCAAAGACGCAGCGTAGGACGTCCACCAACAAGATGGACAGACGACCTTATAAAGATCGCAGGATCAAACTGGATGCAGACCGCTAGTGATCGGTCGCTGTGGAAAGCCATGGAGGAGGCCTATTTTCAGAAGTGATGATAATGATGATGATTTGCCTGTATATAAGCCCCCCTAAGCTACTCCACCAAGAAATTAGGCTGAACAAATATAAAAAAAAACTACCTCTATATAATACTATAGAGGTAGTGAAAATGTTATAGGCATATAAAACACTTGCTTCCTCTGCGACAATAAAACATGGGACTGCAACAGCACATACTAATCTCTCATTAACACTTACAGGTTTTATAGGAAAGCGTAGTGTTGTGCCTGTGTAGTATCGATGTTAATACGAAAAAAAAAACTGTAATAAAAGATATGGAATCAATCATAGACAATAATATTCATTTATTACATTAACTAAATTAAACGATATCGAAATTATTACAATTATTTAAAATCTGAATATGATAAAAATGAGTGTAAATACAATACTTTAATTACCAATTAATTAATATTTAATTAATATTCTTACTACCAGATAATAATCTCCATGTTGTCTCCATTTAAACCGAACAACGTATACCTCATTATTTCGTAAAAAATATAGTAAAATGGGTATTCGTAACAATTATTATGCTCAAGTGGCCGGTGCACGATTCATTAGAAGAATGCAGGCAGTTATCGTCAATTGCGTGCGCACGGCTTTCTCCCTAGCACCGGATGATTCAAGACCGCAGAAGAAGCGTGTGTTTGATATTACTATAGTTGTTATCACTGTCAACACATTAGCAATAGATGTCACGAACCGATCAGCATTCGTGCTTTTGATTAGTGTAGTTATTAAAATAAATTGTTTTTTTTGGCATCTATCTATTCTGCTGCTGTTTTCATTCTATGTTCGAGTTTAAGTCTTATAGTTGGGTTTTCTGCTACCAGCCAAACTTAGCGCTGTCTCGCAGCACTTCAGTTTTCCGTTAAGTTTAAAACGCTGTGTAAATTTCTTATGCAAATCTATGCATTGTTGTGTCGGCAGTGGAAAACTTGTACACTCAACAGTGCAAATTGTCTGTGGTACTTTCTCGTGCAGGGTCTATCATCGGATCCAAAATTTGTTTATCTACTTTCGAGCTTGACTGTACCAACAGTTTGGGCAAAAAGGTTTGATTAATAGTAGACGCGAAAATTCTTCGTTTAATATTCATGTTTTCCAAATATCCCCATATATGCATAAGAAAGTGGAGACGGTGACGGCATACGCTCAATTCTAAGGCTCCAGCCACACGGCAAACAATTTTAAATGTTTAGTTTAAATGTTCTGAACATTCGTTTTCATTGAAACGTAGTCTTTTCTTACAAAATATACTTCAAGAAAACACTATGTTTCTACATACTAAAAGAAAGATAAATTTATTAAACTCAAATTACTATCATGATTATTACATTTATGTACATACTAAAAGTAGGCTACTTGAGTCAAAATGGCACCCGCTCAGCATAAGTCGCGGCAGCGGAACGCATACCACGGTGACTTTGTGGGTAGAATAATCTGCTCGGAAATTAATTATAGTTAGAAAGTTAGGCACGAATCGTCTCGCACGTATGTTTGACGACTTCCAGCCTCAATAAAATAATATTTATATTTTATATAATAATAAAAATCTTAAACTAGGTATCGTGAAATAGCATAATACACAATGATGGTTTAGCCCTATGGTTCACCTAAGGTCCACTTGCTCATGATGATTGAACCCAGGATTGCGCTAATATTGAATTAAATCATCATTCTGTCTCGTTTACTCTATTTGACGTTGACTGAGACAGATTGAAGATTTAATCCAGAATTACCGTAATCCTGGGTTAAGTCATCATGCACAAGGCCACCTAAAGTTAGCTCTGTGGTTTGTCGCGCGCGATACGGAACGTAGCCAAGCTCAAATTGTTTCAGTCACAAGCCATGCAAAAAAAAAAAAATGTCCGCTTACTCGAGGAATATGAAGTTTCGAAGTGTATATCTCTGTGTATGTGTAAGAATATATTAGGTTCGTGGACGTCCTGATGTGTGCATGTATGCAATGATTATTTGCATTTTATTAAAAACACTTACCTCTATATTATTTGCAGCAAAGCAAAGACATAAGAATCTGGAATTAATACTGTTATAACTCATTCCCTGGGGTTCATATTTGGCCATAGTTGTTTTATAGCTGTATTCATAAGTTAAATACTCATCTCATTTCCGTTTGCAAGAGCAGTGGCACATAAAACATTTTGAAAGATAAGTTAACAATTTTAGCGACGGTGAATATTTTTAAAATGAACTCTCTTGTGTATGAAGCTTTATTGTTTGCTTAATCCACCATTATCATATTGCGACGTAAATTAACTGTTGCATTTTTTATGCTAACACGACTGTTTATTTTGGTTCCACTAATTCATATTTTGGCTTATGCATTATTTTATTAATCGCTTACATGTTTCGGTAACATTTCCAGTAGATTCATTCAAGTCTGGGTTTCAGAACGAAACATTTTATTCTAATTTTTTTGTGAAAGATTGAAGTCATTATTAGGTGGAAATTATAAATCACGGTTTACGATATATTTACTACGATATATTTTCTTCTTTTCGTCTTCACGATCACGATTGTGAAAACCAAAAGTATTAAATATATATATGTGCAGATATAAACAAAGAGCGTGTTTAAATGTTAAAGTGTTTGACAAACAGGATGCGGTCCGGTCAATAAAAACGTGGCACGTCATTCATCATCATCATTATCAGCCTAAGGACGTCCACTGCTGATCATGGCCTCCCCCACGGCTTTCCACAGCGACCGATCACTAGCGGTCTGCATCCAGTTTGATCCTGCGATCTTTACAATGATTTCTGTTTATCTTGTCTCCTATCTAGAACTTTTCTGCCCTAACGGCCATCAGTTCTTAGCGCTATGTGCCTTGTCCATTGCCACTTTAGCTTACTGATAAAAACAAAGCCCGCATCTGGTTCATTTTGCATGCAGCTGACCGCTGAACACATCCCGTAAGACAAATCCTTAATAGTTGGCATTATTCACAATGTAAGCAGTGAATTATATTATTCGACTAATAGAGAAATTGAAATTCCTGAAAACTTTAGTCCCGTTGCAAGCGCATGTTAAACTATAATATATTTTCATACAATTTACATTACCAAGATATTGATTAGAATTGAGAAATTCACAATACCCATGACCATTTCACAGTGCTGGAAATTAGGTTAGAACCATAAACAAAGTCGTCGAACCGATTACCAATCGGTTTCGAATAAGCACCGCCCTTCCAACGAGGGACAGGCCCGACAACTTTATCGTATCGATAGCGCTTTGATGTCATCGACAGATGCCATCTCTAAAATAATAGAAGAACAGTCAGAGAGAGCGCACCGTGATGTCGTTATTAAACAATATGTAAATAAATCGCTATAAAAAATTAAATATAATTAACTACTGGGTAAATAATGTCGATAACACAATAAACGATGGCCTTGGTATAATAAATACCACTTCTATTTTAGTCATTCTATATTTAAATTCTAGTTAGTTGAAGCAGTTTTGCACGTATAAGGATAAGGCGAGAACTTGATAATCTTTGTCAAAATCAAATAAATAGTTAGAAACAGAACGAGAATTAATTCAGAACTAAGCTTATCCTGCCTTGCGCAAGCGGGCCTAAGTATTCTTCGAGTCATTAAAAAAGTAGAGTTTAATTTGAAAAAGTAATAACTTAACACACTCATAGGTATATTATTATATGGGTTTATTCCGGTCTGATCCTTCTAGTGGTGATCCACCAGGGGGATCACTATTATTTGAAATTATTTTTTATTCCGGACTGATCCCCCTTGTTGTGACGCATAAGGGGGATCACATATTTTGAATTATTTTATATTCCGGTCTGATCCACCTTCTGGTTAAAAGCATAATTTTCGTACAGACGGCAACAGCGATGGCATCGGTACGTTATAGTTATTTAAAAATAAAGTAACATTTTATTGAGTTATTATTGTATATGAAAAAAAAACGTATTCAAATTAATTGTACATGGTATGATTCCTTTATTTATCAATAATTTATAGCCTAAGTCGTAACGGATACCTAAATATTGACCCGGTATTAGCCTTAAACGTATGAAAGGCTTTTTTTTACTTGCGAAAAGGTGAAATTGTTCAATAACCAATCACCGACGGGTATTGCGGCTATTTCTAGGAATTGTTCCCTACTTTAAGCTAATTGACCTCAAGAAAAGGGTTATCTTTTCACTTGATAGTCGTTATTTTGCTTTCAGTATCCGTAAAGTTACATAGTGAAGTGCGTTTTAACCAATGAGGTAAGATTAGAATATTTAATTATTGATTAATAAGTGAATGTGATTGGCATAGATTTCTTGAATTCTGTCTTTATTTACAAATGCATATTAGATTTATTTTATTTATTATTACAAAGTTTAAAATTTGTGTAGTAAGACAGAGTTATTTATTTAGTTCACCATAATCCTCCTAGAGCTTTTTGGGTTTCGTTATTTTATGAAAATTTTATTCGTTTTTAGAATGTCGGAAGATAGCAGCATGCCATTGACCTCTGAATAAACACATAATTTTGAGTTCCCAAATTCAAAACGACGGCTAACAAAAGTGATTGGGACCGACAAATGGTTCTCCATACTCCTCCTAGAGCTTTTTAGATTTCGTTATTTTATAAAAAAAATATTCGTTTTTAGAATGTCGGAAGATAACAGCATGCCATCGACCTCTAAATAAACAACATAATTATGAGTTACCCAATTCAAAACGACGACCAACAAATGGTATGAACATGAAACTAATCAACTTCTATCCGGCAAATAAAAGTTGGTCACTGCTTAGAAAAGCTAAGGTTAGGATTTTTTTTTTCGGTACATTATTCGTTATATTATATGTGATTTAAAAAAAAATATGTATTTTATTTCTTAATATTAGTACTAGTACTTTGTTGAACAGTTTTAGTTTTCAATTTTGAGATGTTTTTTAACCCATTTAAAAACTTAACCCTTTTTTTGATTTAGGTATATACAAAAGTAAAAGTTATGAGAGCGAATTTGTTTATTTTTTTATTTTATTTTTTATTATTGTTAAAATCAGGGCTGATTTGAACTTAATCGTTAATATTTTTTTGTTTGAATTTCAATGTGAAATGATTTCTGTGATGATTTCTTGTCTATCTGTGTTAATTATGATGAATAAATGAGTGTTGATTTTTAACATAGTAGTTTTTTTCCTGACTGTACCTATACACTTTGCAAAAATGTAGGTGGATCAGTTAGGACGAACAAAATATAAGAGGGATCAGTCCAGAAATTATTAATAATAATCATGAGAGGTGGATCACAACAAGGGGGATCAGACCGGAATAAACCATTATATGATTGGTTTATTAATTGATAGTTAAAATGCTTTCAAAATACCATACCCAAATACTACCCAGAATCTTAAAAGTTCGTGATAACGTCAACTACACTGCGAGTACAAAAAAAATTGAACGATGATACTGTTCCTCTTTATTCTGTGGGCAGCCCATTTTTGTTCTAAATACCAAGAAATAGCGACGCATAAAGTACATTTTACGGGTTTATTCAATTAGGTCCCATAAACTCTGGCGGATTTTAGAAAAGTTGGGTTTGCCGAAGAGCGAGTGGAGAGATTAGACTCGGGGTCACTTTTATTGCGAGTGAAATGGGCCCAAATTAGTTGGTAATCACGGGGAAACGTGGGCGGATTGTATATTTCGGGATTAGGGTGTGAATTCGGTTGCAGGTTTATAATTGAAGAAGACTTTGTGGGTTTCTTTTAATAATTTCGAGGCATCCATGGTAATTATGTCGCTTAGTCTTTTAATAAAATAATGTCGTTTTTACCTTCTTTACAGACTTTTATTGACTTTCCAATGTAAATATGATATAATTTGTAAAACTTATTCAGTTTGCGAGATTTTTCTACCGGTGTACTTAAAATATTTTTATCTTAACTTAGGTACCTATATCTATAAAAGAAGTTGCTAGTCTTGCTTCAGCTGTTGTGTGAGTCCCGGTTATTTTAGGGCTATCAAAATTAAATCTTTTACAAAATAACATTTCGTTAAACTTAATTCGCTAATAAGGAGTAAGGAGCTCAGAAAATTAGCTCAGATCTATTTCTACGGAAATAACGAATTTTCGAAATTAAACGCATAATTTTAATACGAATTTCGTCCGCCTATCCCATTAAGAAACGTAACAGTAATTTAACGGGGCTATGAGTGGCGAAGTGGTCGTTTCAGAAGATTTATAAGTCACCCTTAAATGAACGGATGTAAGGCTCTATGTGCATGATAGAGTTTTGTATCAGGAGTGCATTAAGACTATCGTTTGCAGGCGGAGAAATTGGAGGAATTGCATACATTTACAGTCAATAAAGTTTCCAACCCGTAACCTTTATGGAATGAGACATATTTGGTACCATTCGTTTTCATACATCCTAAACTAAGTTTGTACATCTTGATTTCTGAACCCAAAAAAATCACTTTTGTGCAAAAAAAAACGCTGTTTATCGAGCCTTATTTAAGATGTATGAAAACGATTGCAACCAAATTTGGCTCGTCATCACAAGCACGATCATAACTTGATGACAGCATGCTGACAACAGGCTGCCGTAAACAAATCTGTGACATACTGCCGTGTGTTCGTGTGAGGGAAGCCTAAAACTACCTTCGACATTTTTTACTAGCTTCTTGCCAAATGAATCTTTAAAAACCACATTTAGTGTATTGAAATAATGCTGTATTCTGATGCTATCGTGTATTCTCAGTGCGAAGCACTTAGCTTCATGACAATTAAATTGTTCATCAATTTCTACGACAAGTCTATATGGGGCACATCACCCTCGCACTCGTTCTGGAACGTTCCGCTATGTCACTCTTACCTCTCACGTAGACAATACAGGGACTTTAATTATTAATACTTGGCTGCGACATAAAGGAAGGAGAAACAGTAAGCACAATAACTCTAAGTCCCCTTACACACTCAGTTTTCAGATTTCTTTATCGTATCGGATGCGCTTGTAATTATTACGGGTACAGCCTCTTACCAGGCTAAGCTAAGTACCTTGAGAAAAAAACTGATAAAGTGCGAGTCGGCCTCGCGCACTGAGGGTTCCGTGCCAACTTTAAATAAATTAGGGTTCCACTTACTTTTACTTAGTCAAAATACCAGAGTATTTTGTTGACAGCAAAAATAACTTTGTCTTTGTATGAAGGACAAAGCTATATTTGCAGTTGTTGAAAATGTGGTGTATCTTAAAAAAGTTCTAGTTCGATCTCGTTTAAACCGATTGTCGTTAAGAGTATTTGTACTTGTAAAAAATTACGCTTTCTTGTTCAAAAGTTAGAGGGGAGGGAGACGCACAATTAACCACTTTGGGAGCGTCTATCTTCCAAATCGTAGACTAATTTTTTTTTATAGGAATCCCTATCTTCCTCTTCCATCTTCTATCTACACATATAGACACCCTAAAGTATTAAGCATTGAGAGACTCATAAAGCAGTTAACAAGATACGAAGATACCTGCCTACCAAGTTTATTTTTTTTCTATTAGGGTTCCTTTTTGCCATTCGGCTACTGAACCCTAAAAAAACGGTGATGGATGACCGCACATCCAGCAGAATTTGACACTCTTATCTTTATACCTACATATTTGCTAACTCAGATTGTGCAAAGGGCGTTACAGTCTTTACATCTGCCCACAGCGTATTTATTATAAATAATCATTTTTGTAGTTTCTACAATATGTAGGGTTTTTGCTTGTGTCTGTCTATATTGTGGTTTTGTTGCGTGCTCGCGAGCGATCTCACGTTGTGTTAGATCGTTGGCAGACTGCGCAAATGTTTGGCTTAATTTGGTGACGTCACAATCTTTGTGATCATGCTGTGGAATTATATCTCGTAGCTGAAATTGACTATTGTATGAATGTGTCATATCCAATTATGTTAATGGTAGAACAGTAGGAATAAGAATCAAGCATTTTTTGATAAAATCAAATTGTTGTAATGTATACATTGATGAAATTTTTGGATAGAGGTCCCTGCGAGTCCTTTTCATAGACGGATTTCAAAATTCTATGGTATGGCCTAGTTTCTCATAACTCTCATAGGCTGTAAGGCCACTTTTTTTTTATTGGATACCTTTCACATTCATTGCTCTGATCCCAAAGTAAGTAGTTGACGCACTTGTGTTATGGAAATCAGACACAACGGTGGTACCACAACACCCAGACCCAAGACAATATAGAAAATTATGATTTCTACATTGACCCGACCGGGAATCGAACCCTGGACCTCGGAGCGGCGACGCCTTGAAACCAGCGTGCTTAGCCACTACACCACGGAGGTCGTCAAAACTTTCTTTTAAGAACAAAAATCATAGAGAGTCTTCTATGATGAAGATTGAAGATTGAGGCCTCTTCTTATTTTCTTAATTATTTATCTACAATAATCTCGTAGAATTGGCATGAATACACATTGAAGTACCCAGACACCAGGAAAACATTCTAAAAAGTAGACATCCTGAAGTGCAGGATTCGTTGAGCCTTATATCCTGCGCCTCAAACGCAATATCCGAGGCAGATACAATAACTGCCAGTGTGGTCACGCCTTCCCCGTAAGGCTGTGAAAACTATCTATGTTTAGATATTAGGTTAGATAGTATGTTAGGTTTATGGTGAAAGCGCTCATAATCCGTTCGAAAACGCAGTAATGACATTTGATTTCCAAAACACGAGTGCATTACTACTTACTTTGGGACCAGAGCAATGTGAGTTATTGGTGTCCAATAAGATATTTTTTGAAATACTTCGAATTATCAACATTGTATCGATACTAGGTAGATTTTTACAACATAAAAACCCCACAGACAAGATTTAGGAATTGATTATTAGCGCTAGAAGACAAACAGGCCGAATATTTCGGGGATCGAGGAAAAGAAACACAAAGTAGAACGTTTAGGATAAATGAGATGCTACTACGTGCATATGTTGGGCTTGCCTGAATTGATGTAGAAAAAAAAAACGAGTACGAAACGATAAACTTACTTATGAACATGAACCATTTGCCTAACCCGAAAACTTTCGTATTGCGATCATTAATGACAGCTTTGAAGTATGGACTGTTGACTATTTGACTTGTCAAATATTGTAACCAACATTGACATTGCTTTTTAACGAAAACAAATTTTGAATTAAGGTGTAAGCAATACTCTCATCCTATTTAGAGTCCTTCTAAACATAATATTTAAACATATTGGACACCAATCACATACATTCCTCTGATCCCAAAGTAAGTAGCTAATTGCACTTGTGTTATGGAAATCAGACACGCTGGAACGACAACACCCAGACTCGAGACAATATAGAAAACTTTGATTTGATTTTGATTCTATATTGACCCGACTGGGAATCGAACCTCGGAACCTCACAAGATGACGACGCTTGAAAGTAGCGTGCTAGCCAATCGACCACGGAGGTCGTCATATGTTTTCTTATTCGTTCATAAAGATAACTTCAAAGCTTCGTGATTTAAATTGCTTATTTTATGATAGTGTTCCTCATTAATATTTTTAATCAAACAGTTATTAAACACTAATATTATTTTAAAAGTTATCAAACGATTTTTTACAATACTTTACAAGCAAAGAACGCTTTTCTTTAAATTTAACTAAAATTCAGTAGTGCTGACATTATTTCCTCACAACCTTACAGTCTTAACAACCTTGACATTCCTTTTAAACAAAATTATGAATTTTAAAATAAGATTCACATAAAGCACACAACTTGCATAGGTTATTCATCTTTGAATACAGAGTTCGTTGAAAACTAATAGTTTACTGAATTTATTCACTGATATTATTTTGAAAGTTATATAAAGATTGTTTACATTGTTTTTGTCCAAGTAAACGGACTTTACCTTAAACTATTAGAGCATAATGCTCTTATTCCATTTATATGTTATTCTTCTACGTTCAATAACAAAAGATTAGCTCACAAAAGTTTCAGCCACCAAAACAATCTAAGAACTCTATTAGTTCACATACGTTTATTTTCAGCACCATTGACTTTTACATTACCCAGCCTGTGTCATCACATAGTCATGTTAGTGTCACTTTAAATCAAACAAAAATAATATCGTAAACGCATCACCCAAAGATTCATGGCCGACTATCAACATATCATACGATTTCCTTTGTTCTCGCTTATAAAAGAAATTACGAAGAAACGTTTGGTGTTAATAAAGGTTTACGATTCTGTAACATTGGGGTGAAGTCACCCAGTCACAGTATTTTTATGATAAGTTTCGAAATGATTGTATGGAGATAGTAGTAGTGGACGCTACGCGCTTTATTTTCTGAAATGGATTTGTAACTTATTAGATTTAGGTTAGATTGGACCAAACATAGGTTCACACGCGCGTAACTATATAAAATATTATTTGGTTCCTCGATTTTATACTCGAAAAACTCTTAGTCGTTTTTTGACATAAAATTGTAATAAGAATTACTAAACTGGCATTAAAGAACGAATAATTGAATTAAAAACTAATGCTGCACCAAAGCAGTATGGTGTTAAAAGTTTAAATCCTGTTAACATAACAATGTCGTACCGTAGAAAAGTATCGAGCCGTTAAAAGTTTTGAATTTGACAATTCATTCCGATATAATGACATAAATCATATGGCAAGCGGACGTCATTACATTATACTTGAATTATGAAATTTAGAACAGTAGATGGTAAAATGGAAAATTGATGAACTCTCGGATAACTAGCAATTTATTCTATGGTAAACTTTTATTATATTTATTCTGGTTTAGTCACTAAGCCAGACGTGGCAGAGACAGACTCGACGATAAAGCGAGCTTACAAATTAGATGTGTTTTAACATGTCTTCTCATGTAGAGGAAAACGCAATTAAACGAAGTAGCTAAACAAAGCTTATTCTTCCCGTACGGGGGCTTAATGAGAACGACGGACGGGCATGAAAAAATATCAATAAAATTCAATCGTTTAAAATAGGAATTTTATTTTTGTGACATATTCTTTCGGTGCCTCCAGACTCATCTCTTATCGTGTCTCCGCATATTTTTTTATGTCGACCTAATAAAAAACGTACACCATCACAATATTTTACATCTTCGCCAGATCTACACCTCACGCGCGACCGAAGAACCAATTGATCCGTAAAAGAAATGGATTCGACCATTTGCGGACCCAATTCGGCGTCACCAGAAGTTATGCCACGACTGAACGCGGGGAAATGAAAATAAATTGGCGATAGTGCCTCTATCATTTATTATTCACGAAAATAGACCGTTGCGGCACGAGGGACTTGGGCCCTAAAATAGTTGATAATTTAAGAGGTGGATATAATCTTCTTCCCGAAGGTACTTTGAACTGACACAAATATGACATATGCGAAATACATGAACTGTACAATTTTTTTTTGTTACATTTGATCTATACACGTATGATTACAACAACAGGCACAGAAAAATATTTATAAGACCTAAATTATTTTTAAACCATAAAATCGGAATGTTTTCACCGTTTCCGTAACCAATTTTCTGCCAATATGAATCAAAAAGCATTCGTATTCAGCTATTCTTTCACCTCTGAATTTCTCCGCCGTATATTTTTCGGCGATATACCCAAATCGGATTGGTGAGGCCAAGTCTCAGCGAGCGTTTTCGATACGCCCATTCTCATAAACGCATGTGTAGGAGAAAAAAACAAAAGAGGGTGAATGGCAAGCTCGTTTTGCACTGGAGAGGTTCTGTATGTTTATATAGAAGTTTAGTATCTAGTACCTGCAAGTAAAGTGCATGGCGCTTTATTAAGACATCGTTCCATGATTTTTATTATTTAAATCATCTCTGTTTTTACGATAGTAAGAGCCTGTTTCACCATCTACAAATCAGTAAGCACTAACCAACGGATAATTCAAATATGAAACGTCATTTTGTATGAAGTTGTGGACAGATCGCGCTAATGGGAATTTATTTAGACATTGTAAAAAAGGGCGTAAATAGTATCTTAATAATATTCTATGGCATGCCATTAGTTTATAATTTAAATCAATTTCCATTAAAGTCAAGAAATTCCTTAACACTATAGAAAATATGTTGTTGGAGCAAGTTAGTCAATATATACTTGAATGATTTCTTTTCTGGTTGCCAATTAATTAAATATTGGTCAGGAAGACTACTATAGAATACAATGCCCATATTTTTCCATATATTTCTTTGTGGCAAGAAGGGAGATACAAGCGGTTCATTACCATAGCACGAGACGTTGTTTTCTCATTTCGTCTCATAAGTCATACGTAACCGATGGGACTAATACTTTTTTTATTAATGTGCCCCTACATGTGACTGAAGTAAGCTTTCTTATAAGCAACCAATGCTGGGTTTTAAATTATTTGAAGTAATTAAATGTTACTGTATTTTATTTAACATGGGACCCTAAAATTGCATTATGATATTGTATTACTCACGAAGGAGGGCGACGCGTTTATTTTCCCTCAAAAAATAGAAGCGGAATAGAGTGTTAAAATGGGATTTCCTTTTTTGTGACCCCTGTTGTTGTGAGCAAATTGTTGAATATTTTCCTCAAATCTGTCGCGGTTGCATTCTTTTTCCACGACTGCCGAACCAAAAAAACAAAAACCGGAGTGTTATCTGGGACCATTGTAGTGGACCCAGCCAAACCAAGCCAAGCGAAAGCTACCTACTTATCTTTTATAGAAGTGTTACGTCGATTTTTCGAATAAATGTCGATTAATCAGAAAACGCCTATAACTTAGTTTCTAAGAATACTTGACGAACGAAACTTTCTGAGTATATTTTTTGTAGTATTTTATCGTTGTCTAAATAGCCGTGTTTCGTTACTAATATTAGCATGACTATATTTAATTATTTTTCTTTTCTTACAGGTAAGCTAGTCTTCATTGGAAAACAAAGGTACTTGATACCCATTCCATCATTCACCGTTATTTATAAACGATGAGGTAATAGGCAATATCTCTTAATGCTTGTATTATATTTTCTTACATTTTATTGAATATTTATCTTACTCCTTACAATGTTATCTTTATTTGTAATATTGTACGCGATTAGGTGTAAATGAAAAATAAACAACAGTTCATATCACTTAGCTTCAGTCCGTCGTTTGAACGTGCCACCACCATCCGCACCCTTGTCGCGTGGTTTCTCGGAAATTGAGATAAATCACGAATGGCCGTTGAAGTGAATATACTGTGGCAGATTTGCCAACTCCAACCCTGGATGTACTTAACTCTGTGGTCACCATTAGTGATGCATTTTCAGGAATGGTTCTTTATGAAGACCTCATTACATTAGTCATGATTGAGGATCGTGGGCGGTACTAAAATGAAACACACGACGGCTGTTTATGGCAATCTTAAATCATGTTAGTTGTAACCTATTTGATAGTAAGGCGAAAGTTTAATGTGCATATTGAGCGCATATTACTGTGTTACTTTGATAGGGCAGGCTTAATATTTAAGGGATTTACTAAATAAGAAAATAAAAACACGGTTACTCACTTTTAACTCGATATATTCTCCTTTGAATTATTACAATTTGTGGGAAAGACAATATTTACTTTCGCACTGAATCGAAAGATTTATTAGGAACAACCGTCCACTTAGACCGAGATTGAACTGCCTTCCACCACTACTTTAACCATTATTTATAATCTCATGTCCCCATAAAATAATGAACAGTAGCGCCATTTGTAACGACTGTATAATCAAATGACGTAATGTTAATCACAAAATCAAAATACAGGAAATATTGCACAGTGGCGCCATCTGAAGTGTCAGTTCAATCTGTGACAATCAATTGATTAATTCTTAATTATAAATAAAGTTCAATATTGGTAAACAAGTGTAAATACTGTAGAAATATGTATGATTGATGACAGTATGTCTTTAATTAACAGTTGTTTCGGTATATTTTTTCTTTGTCATTTAAAATTTCTTTGTAAATGACAAAAAATGTGTACAGTTACTTAAGTTTCTTGTAAAATTTATATTTAAACTCAAGAGCTCACAAAAATAAACGAAAGACAATCTAGTTAATACTTGATGTCTTGGTCTAGTACCAGTGTTGTAAAAAAAACTTTTTAATACTACTCAGAATTCTCTTATTCAAAATCATCTATCAACAATGAGAACAAACCCTCTCAGCTCTAAATCACGGTAAGCTCTCACCTGCCTCTATTCTCAAAGCAAAGTGAGGGCACGGTAGGTACACAATCTCAAGCAACTGTCATACCTGCCGCTTCTAATGTCATTTGGGAGTTTTTGATTTATGTTCAAAGTCCCGGAGTACTTCAGTCTTATGCTCGTTGACGGCTGAACCAACTTTTATACACTTTAGGACTTGACACAGACGAAGGCAAGACGGAGTTTGTTAAAAGTTTAGCTAATACAATTTACGATGTAGAACCGAATGGTGTTTGTTCTGATTTGTAACACGAAATTGAGTAAGACTACACAATTAAACTTTGCTAATTTTAATGAACGCGAAATGCAATTCAAAGTAAAATATAAATATGTAATATAATGACGTCACTATGTGTAATAATGACACTGTGATAAATAACAGAGAAAGTATTGGACACCAATCATATACATTGCTCTGATCCCAAAGTAAGTAGCTAATGCACTTGTGTTATGGAAATCAAACACAACGGTGGTACGACAGCACCCGGGCCCGAGACAATATAGAACATTTTGATTTCTATATTGACCCGACCGGGAATCAAACCCTGGACCTCGGAGCGGCGACGCCTTGAAACCTGCGTGCTTAGCCACTACATCACGGAGGTCGTCAAGAAAGCTGGCTAAATCTTAGTTAACTTTTATGCAACTAGTGCATATCATTCTTATATACCTTGGACATTATTATGCGTAGAATTTATTATTTTGAGTAACAAGTTGCGCCGCTGCAATCATAATCAGGTATTCTGAATAATAGTAATAATAATAAGTTTACTGCCCGCTGTTACTCCTGTATAGGCAGGATCTACAGCAAAGTCTAATTAAAAATCCTAACTACAGAAGGCTAGGGAGTCCCAACAGGGAGTTAAAATCCCTTGGGCCCCGCAAATAAATTAATCAGAAAAACAAAAGTAGAATAAGATAATGGATAGTTAATCTACTCTTATCTTCAGTGTAAAAATAATGTTTTCTAATACGTTAGACTAATTTTGACGTTCAATGAATCTTACGATTTCCTAGTTTGAAATCCGCAGAGTCCTTAATAAGATTTGGAGTTTGTTATGATGAAACAAGACACAAATTGGTTCTTCATATCGAACCGAAGCCACGTTGGCTGATTGATTTAGCGATGTTCTCGGCCCCGCTGAGATTTGTGTTCGACTACTGCATTGTGTGATCTAAGATTCTATTATATCTGTATATGTTACTATATTTTGATTTATCTTGTCTCAAGGGAACCAAAGTGAAATGCAAACATGACTGAAATAACAATTTTTTTGTTATTCTACGGTCGCGTTCACGTCCATAATTACTCAGCACTAACCATTTCATGTATCATGTCTCAATTTGTTTTGTTTTTTGGTTTAAGTTCATCAAACTTAAAGCCATTAAAATGAAATGAATCATATTGCATTAATTACAAAAAGAGAACACATGAAACCTCAATGTTAATTACAAAAATAAAGGCCAAAGACTGAATGTAAGTCACGAACAGAACTGACAGGTCCTAACCTTACTAGACATCGCAAAACAATGCTTCCACCGAAATTCAACCGCAGCGGCCTATTTCAATAGAAATAAGCTGTGTGCGTAAGAGATATTACGCAGAAGTGTCATCGAGCCATCACTTATAGTCCACCGAGACAGCAAACTGTTGACTGAAAAGCAACAGGCAAAATAATTATCGCGACATCAAACGACAAACCCAAGTCCCTTATCTACAAACATTAGAAATTAAATCGAAATTAAATTCAACCTCACAAATTAAATTCCCCAACTGAACACTAATTGAATAAATTCGTGACCGAATCGCGCAAATGAAATATTGATACAATGCTTTTCTTTATTAATGGCCGTAGCCCGTGTTTTGTAATTGGAATTTATTTTCCTTGGATTGTGTTGTGTCGGATATAATTACTGGATATAATTCTAGGAACGTTGTTTATCTGTTATAAAATGAGGCATTTATTGGAAAATAATGTTCAGTTTGTAAGTTTATTACAAATTAGAATCAATGGCACTTGTAATCGTAAATTATGTTTTGGGAAAATTATCAGAATATATGCTAAATTTAAACTATCAAATTATTGTTATCAGTAAGTGTACACGATGAACACTAATTAATCTTTCGACGTATGGAGTTAATTTAATGAAAAACCATTTGTCATTTACATAAATATGTAAATGAAAAATGGTTGTCGCCGCTTGTTTGATGTGTAATGTAAAGTGCAGTGCTCATTTTATACAACACAACGATCTCTTTAATTTATTATTTGTTTCATAGCTATAACAAAAACTTTAAGTTTTTCTCTGTCAACTGCGTCAGTTCAATAAAACTTACCAAAGAAAAATACATTTCTGTAAAACAAAATTGTTATTTTGTGAGTTTGGCACCAAAACGAGGTTTGATACGTCATCATCATCATCATCATTATCAGCCAAAGGACGTCCACTGCTGAACATAGGCCTCCCCCACGGATTTCCACAGCGACCGATCACTAGCGGTCTGCATCCAGTTTGATCCTGCGATCTTTATAAGGTCGTCTGTCCATCTTGTTGGTGGACGTCCCACGCTGCGTCTCTGGTCGAAGGGTCTCCAATCTAGAACTTTCCTGCCCCAACGGCCATCAGTTCTTCGCGCTATGTGCCCTGCCCATTGCCACTTGAGCTTACTGATTCTCAAGGCTATGTCCGTTACCTTAGTTCTTCTACGTATCTCCTCATTTCTGATTCGATCCCGTAGAGAAACACCCAGCATAGCCCTTTCCATCGCTCGTTGTGTGATTTTGAGCTTCATTATAAGGCCCATAGTAAGAGACCATGTTTCGGATCCGTATGTCATCACTGGTAACACACACTGGTTGAAGACTTTCGTCTTCAGACACTGAGGTAGATGAGATGCGAAGACACTCTTGCGCAATTTCCCGAACGCTGCCCAGCCGAGTTGGATTCGTCGATTGATCTCTTTCTCGAAGTTGGACCTACCCAATTGGATCACTTGTCCCAGGTAGACGTACTCGTCGACAACTTCGAGAGTTGAGTTCCCAACGGATACTGGAGTGGGTACGACAAGGGAGTTCGACATAATTTTCGTCTTTTCCATGTTCATTTTAAGACCCACTTGTTGGGATACTCGGTCAAGGTCTTCGAGCATAGTGCCAAGATCGTCCAGCGTCTTTGCCACAACAACTATATCATCGGCAAATCGGAGGTGTGTGATGTATTCGCCATTAACATTGATGCCGATTCCTTCCCATTCCAGAAGTTTGAAGGCGTCTTCCAATGCCGCTGTGAACAGTTTCGGAGATATGACATCTCCCTGTCTCACACCTCTCCGCAATGGAATCGCCTTCGTGTTCTGCTCCTGTACTCGGACCGACATGGTGGCGTTATTGTAAAGGCACCTTAACACCTCTATATACCTATAGTCTATGTGGCACCGCTGCAGAGATTGAAGCACCGCCCAAGTTTCGATCGAATCAAAGGCCTTCTCATAGTCCACAAACGCTAAGCATAGAGGCATATTATACTCCTCAGACTTCTGTATAATTTGCCTAAGCGTATGAATGTGGTCTATGGTACTATAGCCTTTTCGGAAACCGGCTTGTTCGGGAGGCTGGAAGTCATCAAACCTACGTGCGAGACGATTCGTGATAACCCTTGAAAACAGCTTGTAGACATGGCTCAGGAGTGAGATGGGTCTGTAGTTCTTCAATAAGGTTTTGTCTCCTTTTTTGAAGAACAACACCACCACACTCCTGTTCCATGCCTCAGGCGTGATGCCCTCTAGCAGCACGGAATTAAAGAGTTTCTGAAGGACTTTAAGTACCGGTGTTCCACCCGCCTTCAGAAGCTCTGCTGTGATTCCGTCCTCGCCAGGTGCCTTGTTGTTTTTGAGCTGTTTAAGGGCCATCCTAATCTCGTAGAGGCTGATGTCCGGGATATCTTCGGTGTAGTGACGGGTCAGGATAGCTCGTGGGTCTCTGGCCGAGCTATCAACGGGTTTGGCTACTGAGGTGTACAACTGCCCATAGAACCTTTCGATCTCCCTCAAAACCTCTGCTTTCGTCGACGCTACACTGCCGTCCTCCGTCTTAAGCTTCGTCAACAGGCTTTGCCCAATAGACATGTCCCTTGCAAACACTTTGGAGCCTTGGTTCCGCTCTATCGTTTCTTTAACACTATTAGTGTTAAAGCAACGAATGTCGTGTCGCAGGGACTTCCATATTTGTCTATTGAGCTGCCTGTAGTTTTCAGCATTAACGGAGGTCTGCAGTGCCACAGATCGACGTTTTGCCATAAGGTCGAGAGTGTGGACCGACAGTTTTTGAGGTCTATTTTTACGGCCAGGCCTAAAATACTTGGACCCCACCGTTTGAACAGTTTCCACAAACCCGTTATTAATTTCGTCCACTGTAACGCAATTTTCTAGGCAATCAAAGCGGTTTGACAACTCGAGTTGAAAGCTCTCGGGATTTTGGATATGAGCACGAGTCGGTCGGAGCGTGGACTTCATCAGGCGGGATCTTTCCAATTTGACATTTATATTCAATGTGCCTCGAACCATTCGGTGATCGCTTCCGGTTTTCACCCTGTTGATCACGGAGACATCATTGAATAACCGTCTCTTGGAGGTCATGAAGAAGTCAATCTCGTTTCTCGTGAAGCCATCGGGACTCAACCAAGTCCACTTCCTTTGAGGCGGCTTCTGGAAGAAAGAGTTCATCGCAAAGAGTCCCTCCTTCTCCAGAAAGTCGGCCAGCCTCTGTCCCCTGGCGTTCCTTTGCCCGTATCCAAAAGGTCCCACCTTCAACTCATTCTCGCCTCGCTTGCCTAGTTTCGCGTTGAAGTCCCCCATTACAACAGTATAATAGGTTTTGGAAGTATGTATGGCTCTACTTACGTCCTCATACATTTCCTCCACCTCTTCATCCGGGTGTTTCGAGGTCGGTGCATATACCTGTATGACCTTCAGCGAATACCTTTCGGTTATTCTGAGTATAAGGTATATTACCCTGCTCGACACACTCTCGATGGTCTCAATATTGTTGACGAGGGACTTGTGAACGAGGAACCCGACACCACCTTGGGACTTTCGTTGGTTGCCTTCCCGGTAGTAGAGCAGGTTTCCGGACTGTAGAGTTATCGTGTCCTCGCCCTCTCTACGGACTTCTGATAGACCCATTATGTCCCAGTGTAACCTGCTCATTTCTTCCTCCAGCTCGAGCAACTTCTCATCTGTCCTCAGTGTACACGTGTTGTACGTTACCAGGGCCAGTTGTCGTCGGGGGTGGCAGCGCGATCGCCTCCGGGGATTCTTAGCACCCCCTGCCCCGCCGTTACCGTGACCGCTACCAAAGTCAGGAATAGCGGGGCTGCCGGAGACTGGGGGCCTGGTTTTCTGGTGTACTTTCATGTGAGGGGATTTTGCCAATACTCGCCACGCTTGGCAGGCGGGTTGGCGAGCGCAGAGGCGCAGCCCCTTGCAGCTGTGACGCTGCTGCCCGTCACAGTCTAACATTTAGCTGCGCCTTACATTGGATGGTTATACCGCCATCGGTCGGTCGCCAGAGCCTCGTCTGTATAAACAGGACGCACCACGTGAAGGTTTGATACGTGTCACTTAAAAATCCTATAGTGCTGCTTAAAACAACCATATAAAAATTAATCCAATAAAAATTAATCCTACATAAATCATGTTCAACATCGTTGCAAAACTCAGAGAGATTCACAAATAGTGTCATCCACATGTGAGTACACCGCCTAACCCTCAATCCCATTTCACTCGGGATTCAAATGTGCCTGCATGCCGCGCGTGCACTCCACCCTTATACGGCGCATTCACTTAATTAAGACAGAACCGCCGGATCAGAAACGCAGACGGCACGTCGATTGCAGGCGCAACGAGATTTTGATGGCAACTGCGAAATGCTTTTGACTGTATTTCGCTCGTTGTTTCGTTGTTTGTTGGATATGAAAGAGCAAATAAAACAATCTGGGTAAGACTGGAGGTTAGCGCTTCCTCTTATGTTGCGCAACGTCGCGTTATTCAGCTTTGATTTTTGAATTATCAATAAACAAAGTCAAGGGCTTGTGCTAGGTTCTGTCATTTGTCCATAATTATTTCTGCATATCTTTATTTCATAATTAAATTAACTGGAAAAAAAAGAATTGTGTGATACTATAGCACTTTTTAATGCATTCACAATTCATATCTTAATTAAGACAGCTAGATTTAAAACTGCCCTTGCTTTGTGTTGATAGCAGATGCCAGAAAGTTTTATAAGGACTCAGTTTAAGCCAAAGCTTCCGAAAGCTGATAGTTTATGGAAGTTGTAGCCAAAACCAAAACTTTCTCTTATTCTCTGTATTTCAAGATATCAGAACAAGTAGATTCATCAGGTGAAAACATGATGCAGACTTTCGGAAATATTTAGTCTGGTCATTGCTTTTCCATAATCATAATTACGGCAACCGAAAGATAGTTATTTAGTTTATGAATTTAATAATCTTAAAGGATGAAATAAGAAATCAAAAATTGCATACGATCAGGACTCGGACCTGTAACTTCTGGCTTCATATGACACTGTTAGTGCTAAAATCATTCTTAACCATTGACACTTAAGTATACCCTTACACTAAATATAACTATTTGTCACAAGACCAGCTTCTGGACTCAGTTGCGCGTCAAACTGATATCCGGAACACCTGTCACGGTGTCACCACCGTCGGAGAGTTGAATGGCAAATTAATCACAGTACACATCTACACTATATCTACGGAAGATAGATCTCTGAGGATCCGTTGTGCATTCATTAGCTTAACTCGTACAAATTGGCTACAGTCTGACGTGGAGTGACTTAGCTATTTCCAGGCTGATCTGAAAATTGCAAAATATTGTTGTGACGAGGAAGGCATGCATCATCATCATCATTCTTATTATCAGCCATTGGACGTCTACTGCTGAAAAAAAGCCTCCCTGAAGTTTCCACAGCGACCGATTGCATACGGTCTAAACAGAAGGCTTGAGTAGAATTCAATATTTATAACATGTTAATTAATTGTTACTACAATTACCTTGCATCTGACTTAGCCTGTGACTAAGCTATTTTTAAATTGAAATGCTAAGCTAAAAATTTAGTGTCGTACATATTCTGCGAACTAGATTGGCTATAAATTCAGCTGAACACAGATTGTTAATCGCGCTACCCTCTAGTACTCGCGTCACGTCGCTCGTCAGTGCCTCGAATACTGGATTAGTCCCTGCATCTATATTCTGTCTAATAATAGTGTGTTTGTTGGATAACATTACGGAGAATCTATGTGTGGAAAATTCAGGTCAATCTAAATCCAGTTTGCCTAAGTACTTGTCGGAAGCTTTTAACTTCATTAATTAGATACAATTACACAATTATATATAATTGTTGTTAAATTTTATCATATTTGTGATTATACTACAAATCTTGACTAATTAAAAAAATAAAATAAAAATTAAACGTCCTTCAAACACTGACTAAAAAGCTTAAGATTATGCATTTGCCTTTTAAAAGAGAAAGAAATTCTTGTGAAATTCGGTGCATGATTTGCGGATACTGTTGGTTTACGACAATTGCGTTAGCTTAAGCATTTTAGTCAGTTTTTTTAAAGACGGTTGATATTTTTTTTTAATATATTTTTTAATTTCATGTTTTACTATTTACCAAAAAAAAAAACTCGAAAGCTACTGTATCGATTTTAAATAAACTTACACTGTACCCTAAATATAAATATATCTAATCGAATTCAAAAATAATCGTCTCCATCTAAGATGAAATAAAACAACTTTTTTACGGATTAACTTTTCGCGAGTTTATTAATTTTATCCCGACGTTTCGAACACTTTACAGCGTTCGTGGTCACGGGTAGACTAAGATGTTATTTGTCATTTACAGAGTTTTGAAAAATATACACTACCGTCACTCATATTATTAATTAACGTTCCTATCCACGCAGAAAGAGCTAACTGTGTCTTGTGATCTTGCAGTGAGTGGTCTAGCTTGGGTCCTAGTTAGAACTGGATCCCATGCAGGTGGAATTTTTCAACCATCTTCTCTGTTAAAATTTGGATGTTTTCTTATTTCTATAGCTTCGCGTAGCATACGTGGAATGAACCTACGTTCTTTTGATAGTACTTTAGGTTGGTCAAAACGTATGAAGTGGTTGGGTTTGTCTAAGGCATGTTCACACACTGCAGATTTTATGTTTCGTCTATGTTTAACGTCAGCTATATGTTCTTTTATCCGCACGCCTATACTTCGTTTGGTTTGCCCGATGTAGGAAAGGCCACAGTCACATTCCAGTCTATACACCCCTGCATCTTGAAGAGGTATGGTGCACTTGACAGGTGGTAAAAATTGGTTAATCTTCTTTGGCGGCTTGAAATAAGTCTTGATGGAAGCTCGCTTCAAGATATTCCCAATCTTGTCAGTGACCCCCTTGATGTAAGGTAGTACGGCAGGTGGGCGTTCAACTGTCATGGGCTTGGCACTGGCACGGGGTCTGCAACGACGTGGTACTGGAAGCTGGTTGTCCCGTAGTACCTTCCTTACATGCTGAAGTTCAGCAGCCAGGTGTCGGTCGTCACAGATGCCCAACGCTCTCTGAAACAAAGTTTTGCCCACGGTAGCTAACTGTGAAGGATGATGGTGAGATGCACCATTGAGATATTTGTCTGTATGGGTGGCCTTTCTAAAAACTGTGTGGCTAAGTGTGTTATCAGAATTCCTAGTAAGTAAAACATCTAAGAAAGCTAGTTTATTGTTTGCCTCAATTTCCATAGTAAATTGTATTTGTGGATGAATAGAGTTAAGATAGTTCAAAAAAGCGGAAACTTTATCAGTGGGTAATATTGTGAAGGTGTCATCTACGTACCGTTTATAAAACCTTGGTGATATAGGTGATGTGTTCAAAGCTGTGGCCTCAAAATCTTCCATGAAGATATCAGCAACAACAGGTGATACTGGGGAACCCATCGCTACACCATCAATTTGTATGTAGAATTCACCATCCCATAATAAATAGCCAGATGTAAGGCAATGTTCTAAAAGTTCTGCATACTCTATGGGCATATCCAATTCAACTAACTTCCTTCTGGTAATTTCAATGCAGTCTTTCACAGGTAAACTTGTAAATAGGGACTGTACATCAAAACTAACCATTGTTTCATTTTCTGCCAATTGCAAGGTCTTTATTTGGCTTATGAAGTCATAGGAATCCTTAACATGTGCCGTAGTTCCTCCTCGTAGTACAGATAGTGTTTTCGCCAAATGCTTCGCTAGCTTGTACGTTGGGGAATCAATCTGACTCACAATAGGACGAAGAGGAACATTGGTTTTGTGTATTTTAGGCAGCCCATACAGTTTAGGTGGTTTTGCACATGTTGGTACTAATTGCTTAGCATCAAGATTTAAACTATCGCTATGTTTTTTCACTAGGTCGCTGGTTTTCTTTAATATTTTGCTCGTTTGATCTATTTTTACATGTTTGTAGGTTGTTTCGTCCGACAGCAACTGTGATATTTTGAGTTTATAATCTGATGTATCCATTATAACCGTAGCGTTTCCTTTATCTGCACGTAAGATTGTCAATTCCGGTTTAGATTTTAAGTTTTTAAGGGCTAAATATTGGTCACGAGAAAGATTCGACTTAGGTATTTTGCTATGTCGTAAGACGCATGATATGTCTTGTCGTATTGATTCTGCGTCTTCTTTCTTCAAATCATTCTTCACTAAACAATCCTTGAAAGTCAATCCATAAGCCAAATAAAGACCTTGCAATTGGCAGAAAATGAAACAATGGTTAGTTTTGATGTACAGTCCCTATTTACAAGTTTACCTGTGAAAGACTGCATTGAAATTACCAGAAGGAAGTTAGTTGAATTGGATATGCCCATAGAGTATGCAGAACTTTTAGAACATTGCCTTACATCTGGCTATTTATTATGGGATGGTGAATTCTACATACAAATTGATGGTGTAGCGATGGGTTCCCCAGTATCACCTGTTGTTGCTGATATCTTCATGGAAGATTTTGAGGCCACAGCTTTGAACACATCACCTATATCACCAAGGTTTTATAAACGGTACGTAGAAGTTCCGCTTTTTTGAACTATCTTAACTCTATTCATCCACAAATACAATTTACTATGGAAATTGAGGCAAACAATAAACTAGCTTTCTTAGATGTTTTACTTACTAGGAATTCTGATAACACACTTAGCCACACAGTTTTTAGAAAGGCCACCCATACAGACAAATATCTCAATGGTGCATCTCACCATCATCCTTCACAGTTAGCTACCGTGGGCAAAACTTTGTTTCAGAGAGCGTTGGGCATCTGTGACGACCGACACCTGGCTGCTGAACTTCAGCATGTAAGGAAGGTACTACGGGACAACCAGCTTCCAGTACCACGTCGTTGCAGACCCCGTGCCAGTGCCAAGCCCATGACAGTTGAACGCCCACCTGCCGTACTACCTTACATCAAGGGGGTCACTGACAAGATTGGGAATATCTTGAAGCGAGCTTCCATCAAGACTTATTTCAAGCCGCCAAAGAAGATTAACAAATTTTTACCACCTGTCAAGTGCACCATACCTCTTCAAGATGCAGGGGTGTATAGACTGGAATGTGACTGTGGCCTTTCCTACATCGGGCAAACCAAACGAAGTATAGGCGTGCGGATAAAAGAACATATAGCTGACGTTAAACATAGACGAAACATAAAATCTGCAGTGTGTGAACATGCCTTAGACAAACCCAACCACTTCATACGTTTTGACCAACCTAAAGTACTATCAAAAGAACGTAGGTTCATTCCACGTATGCTACGCGAAGCTATAGAAATAAGAAAACATCCAAATTTTAACAGAGAAGATGGTTGAAAAATTCCACCTGCATGGGATCCAGTTCTAACTAGGACCCAAGCTAGACCACTCACTGCAAGATCACAAGACACAGTTAGCTCTTTCTGCGTGGATAGGAACGTTAATTAATAATATGAGTGACGGTAGTGTATATTTTTCAAAACTCTGTAAATGACAAATAACATCTTAGTCTACCCGTGACCACGAACGCTGTAAAGTGTTCGAAACGTCGGGATAAAATTAATAAACTCGCGAAAAGTTAATCCGTAAAAAAGTTGTTTTATTTCAATGAGTAATATTCGCGTAAACTTCAGAAACAAGTATCCATCTAAGATGTTTTAATCTAAAGTATACATGCAAGTCCGGTTTTCCCTTTCACCATATCGTACATAATTATTATTAAATAATAAATCTAGAGCGCCATAAACATAAATTTATCTTCAGTATACGCACTTGCCTGCCATACTATGATACACATACATATCATACACATATAGTGATGTTCTGTCCTGAAACGTCAGTAAAGCTTGAAGCTAAGGTAATAAGTAAGTGAAATGCCCTCTTTTATATATCCTCCCTTCGCAGCGTGATGTTTCAGCTTAAAGTGTTTCTTGAGATATTAGCTATCCAACACAAAAGTCATTTTTCAAATCGGTTTAGTAGTTCCTAAGATTAGCGCGTTCAAACAAACAAAATCTTCAGCTTGATAATATTTTAGTCCGTTCCCTTTTGCTTATCGAATATTGTAAACAATCTTGACAATCCTTTTTACCTAAATAATTCAATTTAAAATAAGATAAACACAAAAATCACCGACTACTCAGGTCAATCATCGTTTGACACTGTAATCTTTTAAAATCAAATAGTAAATTATTTTCTATCACTGTTATTATTTTAAAAGTGATTAAAACATTGTTTACATTATTCGACTAGCAAAGAAAAACGGACTGTAGTATAGATTTTGTGATTTATTATTTATTAGTAATTTTTTGTTTTATTAAATTTACAAGTCGATAGAAGACAAAAAATAGATTTATTACTTTATTTATTCAATGGCATTTTGTTACTTAATACCTCTGGGTCACAGATGATTGCAGCCGACTGCGCTTCAGCCGATAACTGATAAATCGTTGGTGGAAATTTGATCGAACCAGTTTTAACAGCTTATGGCCGGTTTGGTGTTGTCAGTATTTTGTAGTCGTGCGTCAATTTAACGAGAACTGATGATTTTACTATTGGTATATGATCAACGTAGTTGCTTAATAAATGTTCGTGAAACAAAATCGAAATAAATGCTTAATAAACTAATGAGTAACATACTAGGAATCTACTCTCTCTCTTTCTTCATTAGGAATGTAACGAAAAATAAAAACTGGCCAAGTGCGGGTCTACTCGCGCACTGAGCGTTTCGTGCCAACTTTAACTGAATTAGGGAATGCACCTACTTTCACTTAACTTTGTTTTTCATAGTGTTTCTACGAAGATAACACAATATTTTGTTGACAGCAAATATAACTTTGTTTTTCAGAGTGTTTGTATGAAGAACAAACTTATGTTTGCGGTTGTTAAAAATGTTCGATCCCTTCCAAACCAATTTTCGTTGAAAGTATTTGTTAAAATCTACATTATATATATCTCTCTGGTGTCTTGGTGATTTTTTTTCATTTGACATTGGTTTATGTATGTGTAATTAATTAAAATGTATGTATTTAAAGTGTAAAAAATAAGTATAATTTATTAGATCCTTACATATGAAATTGGCGTTTTGTACGGGAGGAATATAAAGTCTTTTTTTTTGTAAAATATATTTAATTAATCAAATTATGCTCCGTTGTTATCTATGCATTTTTGCCAATTCATAGGTAGTTCATTGATCTTCCTTTTCCGAATTTTTTTCCTTGTAAAAAGTTGTCTAAATTCCGGAAAAAATGGTAATCTGTTGGAGCAAGATCCGGGAGATACGGTGGATGTCGCAAACATTCCAATTGTAGCTCATCTTACTTAGAGGTTTTTTTTTGTGCAGTGTGTGGTCTTGCGTTGTCGTGAAGCAGCAGTGGCCTAGAATCCCTTCATCATTGTGTCGGTTGAGCAAAGTAACACAGCAGTCGACGCGTGTTTGCAAGTTCGATTCACTCAATTCATGGGGTACCTCATCGTTAAGTTTTTTTATTTTCCCGATTTGGAAAAGTGGAGGAGGCCTATGATGATATTTTATAAATTATAAGTAGGGGGGGCCCATTTTACAACTTTGGCAGCGTCTCCTTTAAATATCATTATTTTTTAATTTTTTGTATAAAAATCGTAAAGCGGTTAACACGATACATGTTCCACGATACAGGTTACGTTTTTTGCCTTTCGGCTACGGAACCCTAAAAAAATTCCAAGAACATCAATATGATCTTTCTATTGCACAGAATTTATATCAAGTTAAAATTTACCCTGTGTGAAAATTATACATTAAAAACTGCTAGGCATTTTTTGTTTAACATTTTTCTACAATCTTACAAGAAAATAGAATGTTTATTTATAAAATTATGTATCAACGGCAGTAAAAATATAAGAAGTCATCTACAAATGGTAATTAAACAAAGACATGTCCCACATGTGTCTTCATTATACTGAAAGTAAACGAAATATTTTGTATTAATTAACTAAACACTCGTGATGTTTAAGATATTCGAAGCACTGGATCGTAAATTGCTCATAATTTCTTCGGGAATTTACCAATGGATTACTTAGTATGCCATCTGGTTTTGTGAAATGATGCAAGTTTAAAACTTTCAGAGGAAATGAAAGCAGTTTTATTCAGGTTTTAGCATTTTTTAACCGTCTTCAAAAAGGAGAAGGTTATCAATTCAATTGTTTTTTTTTGTGTCTATATTACCTCATATCTCGGTCATTGGTCGACCAATTCGAATTTTTTTCTCGTCACCTAGAGGTTGGTCCCATTGTTGCCAAGTCGGGATCTGATGATGGGATCTTGGTGCAAAGGGAAAACTTCGAATTTAAAAGGCACGTTAGTGTTTTTTTTTGTACAAGAAACTTAACGACTTGTTGTTTCGTCTAATATTCGACATTATGTGGAGCTGAGCTGATAGTGGAACTCCTAACCGCTTACGAGTTCGGTGATTATAATAACGGAACTTATGATAGCTAATTTGCAGCTTATTAAAGAACAGAGTCAAAAGGGGCAACCCCTCCTGTAATAAGTAAACTAAAAAAAATAGGAGGGGTTGCACCTATTGACTCTGTTCTTAAATAAGCTACACATTACTATCATGTCAGCAACTTTAAAAAAAAGTTTAAACCCAAAAAACCGAGTCTTTTCCTTTATAGAGTGAAGAGTTTATTTAAGGCGTCTAAGTGAATTTGGGGTTTTGAAGTAGGTTTTTACTTTTTCTTGAAGTTATTTATTTTATTCCAATTTCGTTTTTTTTCTTTCACTTGTACCCCAAACGTTTCTGCAAGGTAAAGATGCGTATTTTAATGTGATTTCTCGTACCCACCACCAGGATTGCGTTGCTTACGAATGTTTACGTTTGTAATTAATATTATTATGTTATGCCGAGCGTGCCGTATTACTGTGCGTAAAGATATAACGCTTCTAAGACACTTTTGAGATTTCACTGTAATAGAATTACCAGTTGAAAAGCATTCAATGTAGATTTAGTGTAGGCTAAAATAAGAGATGGATTCATGGTTACAAGCGCAATGATGTGAGGGTTATATGATACATTGTCTGAATAGTTTCTGTCTAATTTGTACTAATTCTTCTAAAATACTTCTTATTTATACTATTGTTTGTAATAAGGTAGACCAGAATGGCAGCTTCAATCGAACTTTTTTTTTAAATGTTGCAAGCGCAGTACCAATAGTGTTGTAACAATTCAATTGTGTGCGATTAATTCAACTTGTGATATGAATTTAATATTGTGATTTTACTAATACGAATTAAAAATACATGTTAAAATTTAAAAGCTATTAAAAAACTTATGCATAAAACAGTTTTTATAAGGCTAGGGATACAAAAAAAGTATAGGTACCTATTTTCTCTAGCAATAGCATACTAGTATACTTTTACCTATTTAGACTTTTTGTACTTTTTTATAAATAAATTACAACAAATAATGATCGTCTTTGTAGGAAACATAATCTTTATAAACAGATTTCACTGATTACATATTTTATAATTGATTAAATCAACAATTGAATGAAATTGAAATTGTCAATTATTTAGGAACAACACTATTTTTACTGATTAAACTCTCTGCATTTCGCAAGCGGTTGACTGGTAGAGATGCCATAAGGCATTGAGTCCGCCAATTGTACAACCTACAGTGCAATTAAGTTTAAGTAAATGAATATTTTTAAATTTTGCAAAGGTGACCACCTCGAAATATCATTTTGTTTGTCATTTTTGTGTTTAAACCACGGTTATTATTTTTGTGATGTCTCCAATACTAATAAAGAAATAAGTACTGCGTTTTTAATGATTTAGTTAATCTCCAAGAGTCACGCACTTAGGGCTTACGTAGGTGTAGATTGGTTAAATCTACCCTTGTGAAGCATCCACCCAAATTGTATGACAAATTCGAGACAGTTCTAACGAATATTGATTGACGGCTCACACGCACAACACATTACCACATACAGAACGCAAATACTAAATAAGCTTATAGCTCTTTGTAAACGATTGTATGTGAGTAGTCTCACTAGTATATAGAAGGATTAATACACAGAGAAGGACATCGAAAGTGAGTGGGACCTCAAAAAATGTGGGCCCATGACATTAAATACCTGGTATAGTAGGGTTGGCGACCGACATAGTGTCGTAAATTATAGACCTATATCTCTGCTTCCTGCCGTATCGAAAATTCTAGAACGTATTATGAATAAGAGACTAGTTGATTTTCTCGAATCCCACAAACTGCTTTCGAATTCACAATTTGGCTTTAGGTCGGGGAAGTCAACAGATGACGCGGTCCACACACTATCTGACTTTGTCTCTACAAACCTGGATTCGAGGCGTAAGGTAATTGGCATCTTCCTAGATCTTGTCAAAGCATTTGACACTGTCTCTGTCGACACCTTACTGGATAGGCTGAATGGTCTGGGTTTCAGGGGCATAGCCCATAGACTCTTCTCCAGCTACCTGAGAAATCGGACACAGGCTGTTAGGATCGGCAACTGGACTAGTTCTGAGCTCCCAGTCTCTATTGGTGTGCCACAGGGCATTGTCCTTGGTCTCACATTGTTCCTCATCTATGTCCACCAACTGTGTGATTCTCAACTGATTATTGGAAAACTCATAGCTTTTGCCGACGACACTGCCCTGCTCTTTAAAGGTGAGAGTGGGAGTAAAGTGTTTTGTTCTGCTCAGCTAGGATTTAATAAAGTGTCTGACTGGCTATCTACCAACTCCTTGGCTCTTAATGTCTCCAAAACGAAATTCATGACTTTTTCTATCGACAAACGTGGTCAGCCGGCGGGCTTTCACCTCATATCGCATTCTAGATCATGTCTGCTTAAATCAAAATGTCATTGTCCGGAATTGGATCTGGCTGATACTAGTAAGTATTTGGGAGTCATGATAGACTCCAATCTCAATTTTCACTCTCACTTAGATCTTGTGACGGGGAGAATCAAGAAGCTCATATATATATTCAAAATATTGCGACATGTTGCTGATTACTCTACCGTCAAAATGGTCTACTTGTCCATATGTCAGTCAATTCTTGGTTACTGCATCACCTCCTGGGGCGGTTCAGCCAAAACCCATCTCCTGAAACTCGAGAGAGCTCAAAGAGCTATTCTGAAGGTTGCTGCATTTCTACCTATTCTATGTCATACCACGTATGTATACAAACATTGGAAAGTACTTAGTGTTCGTCAGCTGTTTGTTCTCGCTATTACTGTCCGCAAACATTCTTCACTCGCTTACGATCCCCTTTTACTCTTCAACTGGCGTAGTAAGGGTTCCGTATGCTGTACCACACTATTTAGAACTAGTTTTGCTCATAGATTTTACTGCTTCTTGGGTGAGTACCTGTATAAAAAATTGAATGGTCTTCTCAACATCTATCTACTTACCAGACACTCTTGCAGAAAAAAGTTGATCATGTGGTTATTAGATCGTAACTACGAGGATACTGAAGAGTTGCTTACAATAATAAAATAAGATTTTATTAGTCACACACACACACACACACATGCACACGCACATACACATGCACACACACGTGCTCTAACACCACGCGCACACGCACACACACACCACACACACACACACACACACACACACACACACACACACACACACACACACACACACACACACACAAACATTGATATATATAAGTTAAATATCTAGTTGGTACGCTAGGCTTTAAAATATTGGTCATCTAATGTGTTTTATGTAGATTTCTAGAACTGCTTCTTTACGAAAAATCCGCAGCTCTTTGGCGGTTTGCTGTAGTGGGAGGCTGATGACCTGTAACACAGGTAATTATTACCTAGCATAGGCATCAGTCTCACACAAACACTTTAAATTGTTAGAAATTAATGCTGTATCCACATGTGTTTCTTTGTGTTGAGAAATAAACTTGATTTGATGATCTAATGATAGTGTAGCCAGGATATATACGAATGGAGAAGGCTAGTGTAATGATTAATGAAGAAGAAGAAATTTGAAAACACTTCGCTTTATAATGTCGTCATTACAGCTGTTAGTACAGTGTCATATTTTATTTTCATGAAGATGAAATAATAAAACTAAAAATTGCCCACGGGCGGGAGTCGAACCAGCAACTGGTTAGCCAGAATGTTGCTGGCTAAATATAAAATAAAATTTGTCTTACTATTCATAAAACAAAAATTTTCAATCCTTTTTTTAATTTTGAATATACTTGGTGTAGACTTATACAGCCCACATAGCAGCCATATCCTACTATAGGCCTGCACTGGATGGGGCCTGTTCTTAGGTGCACTTGTATTTTAGTCTTTCCATTTGCGTATTCAGGCTTTTGACCATGATCACACCTCACACACAGTTCACATTGACTTATGTTTTTGATCAGTGTTAATTGACTAATGAGCCACTGCGTGTTGGCTTTGGGCCCAGGTGCGCCTTCCAAAGGACCAAGACCTCTTTGTCCCGATAAGACACACAATTGTAATAAATTATCCTGAAAACGTTGAATAATGGGGGCTACTTAGTCTATCTCTATTATTTTGTGAATTCTGAATAATACTGACACCTCTCTCACTCCTTCTAATTTCTGCCTGGTGTACGTGGTTACACTAACAGCGGTTTTCAATTTCTATCCTCGGTGTTGCCATGTGTTCTTATGGTGAATTTAAATATTGTCATTTCTGAAATGTCGACTTTACGGCGTTCGATTTAAAAACTATTATATTGTTCGACTATGAGCGGTGTATCCTTAAAAGCTATTAATTTATCGATAACGACGCAATTGAATTTCGCATTGTATTTCAATGGTTTAAAGTTGATATTCGTGTGACAAGCTTAGGGTAGATGTGATGGATATCTTTAGGGATGTCAAACTTGTGTTCCTGAATTGAGAGCTTATGCCAGCGAGAACGTTGGGGTAGATACAGTCACCGCCACATTAGGTTTAACTTTTCGTCGCAAACCCACCCTTATTGACTACTGAATAGAGCAGTGTTTAGCTTAGTAAGCTGTCGTCCGTACGTAATTATTTGAAACACGATGTTAGGTATTTCCCAGTGTAGTTTAAATGAGGTTGCCAGTGTTCAGTTTGACGTGTACGAGCATTATTTGGCAAAATGAAACGGCTGTAGCTTCAGTCAATGAGCTTTGTGACTTTACCACGGAAAGGTAGGTATTACTTGCGTCTAATTCCCGGTATTCGACGTTTGTGCATTTACAACCTTTTAATTAACACTAACGATGATATGGTATGTTATGAGTTTTGAGTCTGATTAATTGTTCCTTTGAAACTTGTACTGCGGTAAAACAGTTACAAAAATATTACGACAGTACTGTTATCTTGACTAACTAAAACATTTGCTTTTGTTTGTTACATTTTGTTGATTTAATTTTGTTACAGGAATTCTTTTTTAGCAAAATTATATTTATTTCTTAAACCTCTCACTTAAGTACAACATACGTTGAAAGAAATATCCTTAACAATAATATGATTTTACTTTGTCAAACAATATTAAAGTCTTTGCAATAAAGAAATCACAAAATAACATAATTTGGAGATTAAAACCGAGAGATCGGTTGAGACAGTGTGTAAATTAATTGAAATCATAATAGCTGAAGCATCTCCACAAAATGGCCTCCATCAAGACTTGCGTGAATGGCTTAGCGTGACCTCATAATCTAGGTGTTTAGACACAGCCTAGAAAAACTACATCATTTCAATTAAATGTACTGGCAACAACGCCTCTTTTTCTTCTCGCCACTCTCGGTGTCACTAAGGGCAGGAACAGATGGAAGATTATCATCACAAGAAACCTCAGAGAGGTGTCATGATTCTCTTGCATCGTGTCAGAAACACGATGCAAGAAGGTACTGGCAACAACACGCCAAGCGAGACACTGTTATAAGAATGGTATTTTTGTTAAGTTCATATATTTTTTTAATGTGTTTTCTACTGTAGCACCTATGTCTTGAACCCATTTAGGTTGACGTAGCTCTCACTTGCCGTGTTTCTAAAGACGCATCAGTTGTGTATTTTTTGGAGCATATTTTAGTTTTCTTTTGAACTAAATAACCATTTATCTCTCACTCGATTAGTCTGTGTCATGTTTCGAGTTTCGCGACCCCGGTTCGTCATTGTTAAATTTTAGCTCAGTAAAGCCTGTTTTACATACTTCTCAGCTTTTGTTGTGAAAACTGGCGCTTTGTTCACGATTTAAGCCTTCTTACTCCCGATGGAGATTAGTTCGAGTCTTCAGGTGATTAAGAGATGATACTCGTAACTGTGTGTTTTGTGCATACAATGGATGATATACATATAAGTTGTTGTTATTGACATTGATTCATTTATATAAAAGCAGCGACTAAGTAACCTAGTCAGAGGCCTTATGGGTGCCTTGATAACATCTGGCAGCAGGGTTAGTCGCGTGCCTTGCAAACTTGAACTTGGTAGATAGACCCGTCTTCCAACCGGCACTGAGCCCGCGTGGTGGAGTATGGCTCAAACTACCTCATAGTTGAGGTAAACCCTTTGCCCAGCAGTGGGATGTTACAGCCTTACTTTACTTTACTTTAGTTCACGTGTGTATATGTCACCGTTGTAAAAACATTCTTATCTAATATATAAAATTCTCGTGTCACAATGTTCGTTCCCGTACGCCTCCGAAACGGCTTTACCGATTCTTACCAAATTTTATATGCGTATTCAGTAGGTCTGAGAATCGGCTACTATCTTTTTTTCATACTCCTAAGTGATAAGGGTTGTTCACCCTTAGTTTTTTTTTAATTTTTGGACGAATTTTTTTTTTTAAATGTGGCATTAAAAATACATACAACCCTAAATTTTTACTTTTTTATAACCAACCCCTATTTGCTTATAGCCATTTTAGATTTGATCATTTTTCATCTCGCTCGATAATTAATCAATTATAGTGTTTTTCTTAACTTTTAAAATTACGAGGCTAGGCGAGACGGGGCCGGGGCGGGACGGTGCTAGGGTCGAAGCAAAATTCGCTGGGTCCGCTAGTTACAATATAATGGTTTCGAATCAGTGATTGTAGATTGTAGTCTGTCGATTTATTGTACTTACATTGGATGGAACTTCATACATTATATACATAAGTTTTGTACAGTAAAGTGAAAAGACGAATAACAGGGCGTTAGCTTATAATGTCACGGTTTTAACAATATTACTGTGAATGAGTTATGTTATGAGTTTGAAAGCATTCGGAATATTTTAAAGTAAGTTTTATAACAATTGATTTTAATTTTAATACGTCGAAGGGACTATAAATCATGAGTAGGTTCTCAGTTTTAAGTCACCCTGTGTAAGTGGTATTGCCTATAGGTATGTTTTTTATTTAGACAATACACCACTTATGCATTGAAGCAACAATACTTGATCAATTTTAGGAAGTATGAGTGATTTAAATAATGAACACGTAATCATACGTAAACTAATTATTTCAAGACCCTAGAACAATCAGTAAAAAAATATTGTAGTATTTTAGGGTTCCGTAGCCGAATGGCAAAAAACGAGACCCTTATAGTTTCGTCAAGTCTGACTGTCTGTCTGTCCGTATGTCACAGCCACTTTATTCTGTAACTATCAGCATCACATTGTTGAAATTTGGTAGGAAGATGAATCGGGGGCTCCGATACATGAAACTAAAACCTTTTTTTTTGTCAATCCTATCCGTGTTCATAAAGGGGATGACATAGAAGTGAAATAGAGGTTCTAAGAACATTTGTTTTTAAGTCTAACAGATAGTTTGATAGATATACGCTTCCAGATTGGTAAAATGGGCGTCCCCCCTCCCTCTAACTTAGCGAGTGAAAATTTTGAAAAAAATATATCATGAATAATGAGTGTAGAACACAACAAACACTTTCAACGAAAATTGGTTTGGACGAGATCGAACTAGTAGTTTTTGAGATATAGCACATTTTCAACAACCGCAAACATAACTTTGTTCTTCATACAAATACTATGAAAAACAAAGTTATATTTGCTGTCAAGAAGTGTGGAAGTAAGTGAATTCGCTAGTTCAGTTGAAATTGGCACGGAACCCTTAGTGCGCGAGTCCGACTTGCACTTGGCTGGTTTTTAACCTTCTGATTGATGTGGGTACTTAATATGAACATTTGACATTACGCACGAAAAACGAAAGTGTTGTATTGTGTTATTGTGTTCGAAAACAACTTTTCTATTACCGTAACAATAAATCTAACCAAGTCCGAGTGTTAAATCATAGCTAGCCATTAATATTAAGCAAGTTCTGAAGCGATATTTCTTATTATTTCTCTCTCACAAATCTATTATTTCGCTTTACTTAACGCTTGTTGTCCACTGTAAATAAATAATAAATAATAATATCCTTTGGACATTCCCACACATCGCTATTTAGTCCCAAAGTAAGCTACTCAAAGCTTGTGTTATGGGTCCCAGACAACGGATATAATACTTAAATACTTTTTTTTTGTAAATACATACATGATATACATAGAAAACACCCAGACCAATACAAACAGACATGTTCATGCACACAAATGTTTGTATTGTGCGGGGATCGAACCCGCACCCGCTGCGTAGTAGGCGATTTCTCGACCACTACACCAGACGGGTCGTCTGTGATGCTAAGTGAGTGTGTGTGTCAGTTGTAGGTATTTCGTTTCATTACAATGGCCTCTCAATGCTTTCTATCATGTTCTAGAAACAACTTATTGTGGAAAAGATATTAGAGGTATAAATCTTACTTACCTTTCTACGTATGAAATATACATGTGGACTTTTATGGTTCTTCCCTATCAAAGTTTTGTGTCATATCGATTTGGCTGCGAAAGGAGTCTTCAAGGGACTTTTCTAATGATTTCAAGACAGTTCAAACCAAGTGCGTCAAACTCGGGACGTTTTGAAAATCATTTTAAAAAAATGAAATAAATGTAGAAAAGTATGGCACACTTAAGTGCATAAAGTTTTAGGTCTTTTCATCCATCATTACAATAATTATGCAGTGTATACTATTTATGGATTATCGTGTAGCCTTAAGAGTAAATACTGTTTTATATAAAGTGCATGTTTTGATTTTAATCTGTCGGTGTACCTAATAATAATTTAAAATAGCTCTGATAACGAAATAAATAGGTGCCCAGCGAATGTTCTATGGGACCTCAGAGATAACGATGAACAAAAATTTTAAGCGGCGAAGTGCAGCGCGCATTGACCACGGTATTTTCCCCTCTTTTATCGCATCCTATAGCTTAGCTCACACTATACAAATAGCCTTAATAGCTGGTCCGACAAACAACAAGTGCTATAAATCTAAACCTTTCGGCACAAAGCGGGTTATGAGCGGCATTAATTCGTTGCCGTGAATGGCGGGCCTTATGTTCTGTTGTCATTAGGGCGATGTGTTCGGTTTGTTTTGCTGGTGACGGTTTACTTGGGGTTTTGTTTGGGGTGTAAGAGTTCGTTTTTGGGTATTCGAGAAAACAGTACATTTCTTATTTAAAAGAAAAACATTTTTTTTACCAATTATCAAATATCTTTTTATACACTGCTAATGAATGTTCAATAGGAATCAAAATTAAAAAAGAAAGAAAGAAAAACGTTTATTGGTTAACATTACCTACACAAAAATACACAATATTACACATAATAAACAAACAAAATCCAAAGATTGAAAGAAAAAAAAATCAGAAAAGGAAAATTAAAGTAGAATTATTTCGTCATTTCATTCACCTTTATAAATTGGTTGCAAAAAAACTGCGATATAGACAAAGTCTAATAATACCTAGTCTTGCCATAAATATTGTACAAAAAAACAAATTATGGCAAATAATATTTATCAATATTACAGTGTGTTAGTTTTATACATAAATATAATATATATATATTTATATAAGCTTATTCGAAGTGGCCTCCATTGGCTGCAATACAGTCCTTTAAACGTTGAGGCCAGTTATCAATAGAAGAACGCACTCTTTCCATGGGAAAATTCTTCACTGCCAATCGTATGGATTGTTTTAGGGACTCCAATTTATCATGGCGTTTAGAGCAAGCCGTATTCTCTAAAACTGACCATAAATCATAATCCAGCGGATTAAGATCTGGACTAGACGACGGCCAGTCTTCAGCTCCGATGAATTCCGAAACGTTCGCTTCTACTAACCAAGACTGCGTGGACCGAGCTTTATGACCCGGCGCCGAGTCTTGTTGGAAAGATTATGCTTGGTTATTGAACATGGTGTTGTGAAGGGGCTTAACTACGTTCTCAAGAATGGTATCTTGATACACTTGTGCCTATGTTTTGATACCTTTTTCACAAAAATATGGCTCAGTCACTCCTTCATAGCTAACACCCCACCAAACCATCACTGAAGTCGGGTAATGCCAACGTTGCACTCTGCCGACTAATTAAGGAGCTTCTTTAGAGGTTTTAGCATAAACACAAGTTCTAAGTCTTCTTTTAAAATACGCGACATGGTTCTGGGTGCTATCTTAATCTCCCGAGATAAAATCTTTTGCTTTCGAACAGGATTTCTGCGAATTCTTTCCCTTACTGCTTTGACCACCTTTTTCGTACGAACACTACGTGGACGGCCAGATCTTTTTCTGTCACAAACAGAGGAGGTCTCATTGTACCTATTGATAGCCCGGTACACAAACATTTGATTAATAATAAGCGTATGGAGAGTTTTAAAAATTGCATTTGGCTCCATACCAACGTTGTGTGATGCAATCACAGCGATTCGGTTCCATTTATCACCCCACTCCATTTTAATATCACAAAAAAATATTAAAAGTATTGGCGCCAAAATTTGAAAACACAATGAGCAATCGTATAAAAATGACAGATTCCAAATTCAAATGTAATTTCTTTCTTATTTTTAACACCTTTACGGACAGTACTCCAGACACAATAGAAATTGTATTGTTATTACGCCTATAGGCGGTCACTGTCCGTGAAAGAGTTAATTGTAACAGTATAAATACTGTTGTACTGTGTACTTTTAAGGCCAGACTGTGTACAGTATTTGTACCCTCTTGAAACGAATTTTAAAACTTTTATTTGTCAATAATTTCCAACGGTCGTTTTCTCCCGTGCGACTGAAAACGAAATATTTGTCTTTGAAAAGTTCGTGTCAATATTTCCGCCTAAAAATCGCTCCGTAGAGGCTGAAAAACTGAAAAATGTAAAAAAAAATTGGTCCAATCCATGTTTCATTTAGTCAACAGGTTCAGTAGAAACTTGTACGAATAACTGTGCATGTTACATACATGTACATATTTACGGCTTGCAACATTATTTTTGGCCATATTTTAATGAGATACAACAAAGTAAAGTTTTCCCTAAGTATTTTTGTACAGTATATTTTGTAAAATCACAAAATATACTTCATGAAGAGTGACATAATTTAATTTAGCTGATAGGACCGAGTATTTCTTCTATTTCTGGGTACTACTATACAGAGTGTTGTTTTGGTCAGTGACATCCAACTTAGGGATTATATGAGTTATACTTATTCTAAAAAAAATATACTCAAATTCAAAGCAAGTTTTATACAAGAAAACCTCTTCACAACATTTAAAAAAGAGAGAAACTCGCACCCTCGCGCGTAGCTAGCGCTTATCTACGGAATACTACGCCGTAGCTACTAGGCTACGAAGAGGCTACCTGGTGTTGGTAGTGTTGACTTGACCGCTGTACGGTATTGATAAATAGTATTTTTGTGGGATTTTGCTATTTCAAAAAAGAAAGCATTTTATTATTATTTTTGGCAACGGTATCGTTTGTACAGTCACCCCTGAGTCGCTTGTCGTTGACTAAAACAACACTCGTTTACCTACTATAAATAAAAATGGTAAGTCTAAGTGCCGTGCCATCACAGTTGAGATATCACTTTTTTTTTTAAATAACCGTACACCACACACATAACCCCATAGAGACTGATATAAGTATAGTAACTATACCTATAAACCTACAATATATACTAAAACCCTATGATATTTATGAAAATGGAGATAAAATTTTACGCAAAATTCTACTCATTTGGTATCTCAACGCGTTTCTGAAAAAAATACATTAAATATATGGATAGCGGACAAAAAGGCATCCTATACGGTTTCCGTTTTTACCCTCACAACGACGGAACTCTAAAAAGTTCATCCCACATAGCGAAAGTTGTACCGCGGCGACAATTGCGGAATTTCGGTTTTTTGCCGCGTGTCCAGTTAATTTACTTTGTCGGGACTGTCGAAGTTCGTTCAAACAAGGGATAGACAAATACGAAAAGTTTCATCACAAACGAAATATAAAATAAATAAACGGAACGTGAATAGTCAAAAGCTACGAGTTCTATATGTGAAAAGTTTTAATTTTATAACTGCAGCATGATGTTAATATTTGAATTGCGTGCTACGTTAAACATTTTGTGATTTTAGCGATTCGAAATCCTCAGTAGAGGTAATCCTACTGGAAATAGAACTGTTTTGTTGATACTAGTATTTACGTTCAGTGGGCAGCGCATCAGGTTAATCACTTTTGTTGCAAACAAGCCCTTATGCTAAGTGAATAAGATACCGTTGTGTTTACCGTGACGTGCTGTTGTCCGTACTTTAACGGCAAATTGTAGTCAAACTTTATACAATAAACTCAAGAATGGAAATACAACCGACACTTCAGTGTTTAAGTCTAGTACCTACATAAGACACTTACAGCCTAACTCATAATAACTTCTTCTTCTTCTTAGTCGTCTCTTCATTTCTGAAGGTCGTGCCCGTCCTGGTTAGCCTTGGTGAATGCTCTTACGAGGTGTTTCCATGCCATTCTATCTTCAGCTTGTCTAAGAGCGGCAGTCACCGGGAGCCCCGTGATTTTTTTATAGAGTCAGACCAGCAGCTCGGTGAACGGCCTCTGAGTCTTTTGCCTTCCAATTTGCCAAGCACCACAAGTTTTTCAAGGTTATCAGGCTCTCTTAGCGCTATGTGGCCAAAGTAGGCGTTGGTACCATACAGTGGAGAGTCTAGCTTTAATTTTGAGCTGGTCAAAAATCGACTTGTTAGTTCTCTTATCCGTCCATGGTATTCTTAACATTCTTCTCCAGCACCACATATCAAAAGCGTCAATTCTTTGCCTGTCTTTTTCCATAATCGACCAAGATTTAGAGGCATATAGGAACACCGGAAAAACTAAGGTGCCTATCAGTCTCATTTTGGAAGCATTGGAGACGTTTCTCTTTTTCCTGATCTTACCGAGCTTGCTCATCATCATAATAACATAAACAGTCTAATAAACCTATTTTAGCTATAACACTGTTTTCTTCATACTTTTATTCACGACCGAAGCAATCGAAATCTTATATCGAAGTATAAATCAATATAAATATATGCCAGACAACACACCAATTGTCATGATTTTCAAGTAAGGATTTTTCTTCTTAATGTTTCGAACACCAGACAGTTATAACAGCGGTGGCGTTTCCCATAAACACCTAAATACATATAAACATCCATGATTTAGGTACAAATGTCCGTACCCATCGCACAAATATTTGCCCCTTGCGGGATTCGAACCCGCGGCGGTCTTATGGCCGTAACCTTATACTATTATTTATTAGTCAGGGGCACAAACCACTACACCAAACGCTTCGTCGTCGTTATGTAATGAGTTATATTTAATTTTAGGCCAAACATAAACCACGTCTCTTGATCAAACGGCGTTCAAACGGCAATAACAATTTGAACTCATAGAGCATTCGGATCGCGGTCCTTGCATTCGACGAACAATAACACTAACGCACGCCAGACATTCGGCTGGTGGTTGAATAGATATTTTGTTTATAGATGACGCAAGTATACATTTTGTATATATATTTTTAATGTTTATTAAGCAGCCTTTGAATTGCGGATACGTTCCTTTTCAATAAGATAGTTTCCGCCAGTAATCGAATTATTCTGAAAACAAATCTTCTCTGCCATATTTTGGGATCCTGAACTGATTATCATCAAATATATTTCAATAAAAGGCAGTAAAGAATCGAGAAACATGACGTTTTAGAAAGTTAGTTCAAAAGCCCGCATAAAATATGTTTTCAACATGGTTTCAAGTCATTCGACGGCATTTCATTTAGTTCAACTATCAACGAATCAACGAAATTAATAAAATAAAATAAAAAAAACAAACAAAATAATTTTCCAACATCAGCTCTCGGAATAAAAATGCACTCACTGTTTTCACAAGCATCTATATGTTTATGTATATCTATAAAAGAAAAAAGTCGTGTCAGTTACATAGTGTATGTGTAACTCAAGAACAGCTGAACCGATTTAGTTGAAAATTGGTGGGAAAGTAGCTTAAACCCAAGAGAAGGACGTAAGATAGTGTTAATTTCGTTGAACCGGGGCGGGGGCTGGGGCGTTCCAGGGACGGGGCTTAACGAGTTTCGCTGGGACCGCTAGTAGTTTTTATCACAAACGTGTCCCTCCAATCAAAGGTGCAGCGTCAGACGTTCATTAGCAAAAAATACACACAATTTTATAAAGATCGTAGGAACATACATGCAGACCCCCTTCAACCGAACGCTATGGAAAACCGTGGTAAAAGCCTACTTTTAGCGGCGCAAATCCTGAAGCTGATTATGATGTTGACCCGCGTGATCTAGACTTAAATAGATGTCTATGTGTAGTTCGGTAATAAATTGATTCCGAGCCGCGCGCACTGCCAAGATCTAATTATATTACCCTTTGTTGTGTCGAGCGGTATCGGTAGCAATAGATGCCGAATGACGCGGCAGCAACGCGAGTGATGCAAACCGATCGCTGGGATTTCGCTACAAACATTTTCTTTCAATAGGCCTAGGTAATTAATATACTAATGTCTAAGATAAGACAAGTTAGAAAGTGGGAAGGAAGTTATACACAAACACGTACTTGTAGAAAACTTAGGTTGGATTCGACCAAAAATAGGTTTACACGCGCGAAACTATACGAAAGATAATCTTGTTCCTCGTTTTTCGAACCAAAATGTAATAGGTAACACTAAAATCGCAAAACGGAACAAATGATTGAACTGTAATATTATTAAAAAATAATAATAATAAAAATGGTTTATTTCAGACTATTTGTCCATATATTGTTAGTGACAAAAACAGAAAAAAACTTAAAGCTATGTTAGTACAATAGTTTTCTTAAATCTTAACTGAAATATCGGACAGTCAGACTTGGCACTTATTGTTTTAAGAATGGTGTTGGAGCTCCCCCGCACCGTACGCAGAAGGGATGCGATTCGCTTTCGCATCACAATTCACAACACATTATCCGGCATATCAATGTTGCACTAAAGCAGTGTGTGAAAGTTAAAATATTGTCAACTACACAATGATGTAATAAGGCGTGAAAAGTATCGAGCTGTCAAAAGTTTTGAATTTGACGAAACATTCTGACATAATGACATAAATCATATGATTGCCATATGGCAAGCGGACGTCACTGCGTTATACGTTATACGTACGACGACCTCCGTGGTGTAGTGACTAAGCACGCTGGGTTTCAAGGCGTTGCCGCTCTGAGGTCCTGGGTTCGATTCCCGGTCGGGTTAATATAGAACTCAAAATTTTCTATATTGTCTCGGGTCTGGGTGTTGTGATACCACCGTTGTGTCTGATTTCCATAACACAAGTGCATTGGCTACTTATTATGGGATCGGAGCAATGTATGTAATAGATGTCCAATGTACAAAAATGTATCGCTTATATATGCTTGTGGATAGGAAGAATGTATGTAATAGACTTTTAATTTTATGTTCAAGTGCATTGTAAATTTGTCGAATTCACCCTTAGCGAGAAAAAAACCATTTGACTTTTTGTTGTATTTAAAACTTTTCCGTCAGTAACCATTTTTTTTCATTGATATGTAATGTTCATAAAGTCATACTTTGTTATCTTTTGGGCAGTTAGCTTAAAGATAACGTCGTTTGTTTTTTTTGTAGATTTTCCAACTCTTCTAAAAGCCGGTCACTGAAAAAAGAAATATTGAATAAATTGAATGCTGAATAGTGTACTACAAATTCATCAAGGACCATTTTCTTACCCAGACAAACTTTGCTGTGTCACAAGTCATACCAGAAATAGCTCGAGGAAGCTTCGTGCTCGTAGTAACGATACCAACGAGATTTGTAGCTCATTTATCTAGTCTACGCGTTCTGCATACGTTACTAAATGTATGTGACCGCGAAACTGATACATCTCTTGGGCAAGAGGCGCGGGGGAAGGGGATGGCGGGTAGCGTGAGGGGACCAGGCGGCGGGGATACAACCGTCCGCACCTGTCACTCGCTCTACAGGTGACTTTAAATAACATTGGCAATAATTTAAACCAGGAAACTACTCATGATATGTAGTCCCTTCCACATACTAAAATTAAAATTAATTGTCATATAATATCATTTGGTGAAACCGAGAAAAATCATATTAAACACTTTATAATTGATCATTGCTTCAGATTAACCTAATAAATTACAGTCTAAGATAATCTAAAATTCACGAACAATATGTATCAAAAATTACTCCGCCTAAATGGATCTCGGAAATCGAAGTGATACTTTATGATTTTTCTCCATTCCATCAAATCAATTGATTTTTATTTTAATATGTGGAAGGGACTATAAATTATTAGTATGTTCTTAGTTTCGAATATTGCCAATGTTTGCAAAATCAACCTGTATTGTCTCGTTTCTGACTGGTGTGGTCACACCGTTGTTCCTGATTTCCATAACACAAGTGCAATAACTACTTACATTGGGTTAAGAGCAATGTATGCGATTGGTGTACAGTGGCCTGCACATCAGGTTACCCTCTTTTGTTGCAAACTAGCCCTTATTACAACTGCATAAGATACCGCAGTGTTTACCTTGACGTGCTGTTGTCCGTACAATATTTATTTATTTGAATACCCTACAAACACTTAAAAATACGTTATTCTACACTCCTCTGAAGATTTGATGTACGGACAACAGCACGTCAAGGTAAACACTGCGGTATCTTATTCAGTTGTGATAAGAGCTAGTTTGCAACAAAAGTGGGTAGCCTGATGTGCTGGCCGCTGTACAATAGTTACATAATTTGTTACGCTAAGCTATGCGCGAGCGCAGTTTGCGACGGCCCATTCGCTCTGAAATACGCCGTCACGCGTTTAGCTTCGATGAGTTGTAGAATTAATATTATTTATAGTCAACAAAGAGGGTCTTTGGTTTTTAGTACAACTTAAATCACATCTGCCACCCATAATGAATGCGACATACTTACTAAGAATGGGACTTTACAAAATATTAACAATGAGTATGGGACAAACTTTGCCAGAAAATGATAAACTTATCACTTAAAGAATAAAATCTTCCAAGCGAAACTAACTCTAGGAAAATCATAAAAATCTCTCGCAACGGGTCTACAAATTACATAATCCCACCTTTTCAAACTGAAAATTATACATGCTCAGTGAAATTATACAAACGTTCATTCGTTTATTCGGTACAACGCGGGGCCACATCAGTTTATTATTCATGCGGGTCAGTTGATATCTTTAGTCCCATCTCGGGTCCGACTCTGGAAGATGTTGCCTGTCTTTTGCGTTTTAAGGTATTTTCCCATTGGACTGTACCTTACTATGACTGCGCTAGGAACGTGTCGTACACTAAAAGCAACACGATACGCTCTACACTGCTTACTGAACGGATTGACAGCGTTCTGTCTCACCGTTATATGGAGCGAGAGCGAGCGAGGACGCGTTTTGCCGGTGCCGACTCGCTCCGTGTACGCTACACAACACCGTAGGTGTCACCGTCGGTGACGGACAAATCGGTATAGTGAACAAGGTGTCATAGTTTTCCATACAAATAATATTATTTGCCGGACACAATCTCAGCACGATCATAGTATGTTACGGTCTACTTGCCAAATAGCTTTATCCTTCAAGCTCATAATGATGCTTTCTACGATCACAGAATAGATAAAGAAAGTTATAAGCAGTTTCAGCGCGACAGGTGCGAAAATATATTCGTTCATTCGTGGTTGACACCGATTGCATAATAAATAATCTATTTTACGAGCAACTAAGGACTTATCAATCAGAACTGTGATTGGCCTTATTTCGTTTCTAAATGTATTTTTAGTTACATATAAAGGACAGTGTCGTGCAATAGCGTGTCCTCAACAAACCGAAATTATGGTCAGCGCGTTTGCAAATGAGTCGTGAGGCAATAATGCAAATAGAGATAGGAATATGCTCCGCGCCGCTTTACTGGTAAGTGCAAATGAGATAGACATGACACTGCCAGGACTCGGTGAACAGCACTCTAGCTATAGTGTGTTTACGAATGTGCTTTACTTATATTGGGAATTATCGGAGGTAGTATCCTGCTTCCCGCGGTCAGGCATAGTTTGATATTAATGTAAGATGTGGACGTGGAATGGAGCTTAAGAAGTAAGAGATGACAGATAATAGAGATTAAGAAAGGATATATACGTTTGAATTTGAAAAAGGAATGCAAAAGTTGACGTTATGATTGACATGTGAGGAGTGTGAGGTGCTGAAGATGTAACCTAGCATGAAGACGTGATTTATGTTCTTATATTTTCTTCTGCTCTGTGCTGATACACGCACGAGTGAAAGGGTCAGCTGAAGTCAAAAATACGCCTCCTCGATCTCTTAATCTTACAGAGTAGGGACATTGAATCTGACCCACCCTGATGAGAATTTAAGATAAAAGATTTGATGAGCGAAATATGAAACTGAGTGTATACATAATGAGTGTATCAACTCATTCATTAAAAAGTTTCATGGTTGAAGTTTCAGTGAAAATTATAGAAAGATAATATTTAATACAGCATGAATATTAATGGCGTGTACCTTTAACGATAACTTTATTTGCTTTATGATATCACTTTACCTAATGAAACAAAAGAAAATAAGCGCTGAACTTTTTGCCTGTAAATAAATAAAAAATATTAAAAAAATATGCGCCAAACTACACACTAATTGTCTAGTTTCGAAGTGAGAATTTTAAATCCTTGTGTTACGAAGTACCAGACAACGATTATGATGGGGTGTCTCCATAAATACTTAAATACATATAACATCCATGACAAAGGTTTGTGCTCATCGCACAAACTTTTGCCCTATGCGGCATTCAAACCAGCGAAAGCGTGTCGTCTGCTAATCTCTAATAAATTCGCTATTTCTTAAATTATTGTTTGAGCAAGACAAAAATCCTTAACATCTCAATTCACTAAGAATGTAAATCTGGGACATCCATTTGGTTCTAAAAATACAAGAACACAACTACAGTCGCCCACATAAATACGTCCATAAATCCAGACACCATACAAGCTTAAGTGGACTTAATAAATAATCTCGCAAAGATATGAATGTAGCGAAGTTGGCAAGACAGCCAGCGTAAAAGTCCTTATACATATTTAAATGTAACGCCTCGATGAGCGAGTCTTCAAGTCATAGGTCGTACTGAAAAACCAGCGCAATAAATTTTGTGAAAGCTTCACCTCTGTGAAATAAAACCAAGTAACAACACAAATAAAATACAATACGCCAAATTTCAACGTCACCCATTTGTCAGCAATCGTTTATGTAAATGTGATTTTAAAATCGGTCGTTTTGTACTTATTTTGTCGGATAAGTCTTGTTTGGTTTTGGTAAAATCGGCCCTTAGGGACAATGTTTAGAAAAAAAATCAACATATAAAACAGTGATCCAAACACAGTTTATATTTTGCTTGGTATTATTTATTAAAAAAATGTTTATTTTGCTGTATTTTTTGAACTGTGCCTAAGTTTACTTTCTAGAATCGTAGAACTATTTTACAGTGAAATAAATCTGTGGCGAAGTATACTTAGCAGAGAAAAGTTTGCGACACTATTTATGGTTTAATTAGGCATTCATTTGTTACGAATGAATGCCTAATTAGACCATAAACCTCAGTCAGGATCAGATGAGCATTTCGTCTTGAAATGTTTTTAACTCAATTATATTTTCGACAATAGATAAGTTTATTATATGTACAGTGAGCGATCGTAGTCTTTTGTATAGAAACTGCCAATGTACTTGACAGCTTATTACATTATTTGTCTTCTTACAAGTGTTGTGAGTAGTTGATAAGCTGGCATTCGACCAATCACAGGTGTTCATTTGAATTTCGATACAAAAAGAAAAGCGAATTGTTAAGTAAAGAAAACTTATTTTTTCCTTGTTATTTATAAACTAACAACAAAAGGAACATTGTCCAAAATTATTTTTTGACATCAATTTCTTTCTTTTTATCGACGGACTCTCTATTCAGAATCACTAGCGCGTAACTTGGTCGTTCAGTGATGGTTTCAGGCAACTGGCAATGACATTTATTGAAATTACGCCGCCATATCTGGGCCGTATCTTGAGAGGACCTTTCAAATAGAATTTAATGAGCCGTCAGAGGATTCGTGTCTTATGATTTTTGATAGGTCGATAGGGTCTTGGCCGGCCATCGATTTTTACGGTAAAGCCTTCTAGTGTAACAAACTGGGCTGTTTTTGAAGTTTTGGTCTAAATCGATGTTCCGTTAAAATTTAAATATAAAAACAAACAAAAACCTGTTCATCTTTCAGGAGCTACAATACCACTGACAGGCACGTTATACTTATAACACACATAACTTTTTGGTTGTATAGAAAGTAGGCCCAAGTGTTTTGTCCGTGCTCGGATAAAAAATTCATACGCAAAAAAAACGAGTAAGTTGAGGAGAATAGTAAGACTTCACTTAAGTCTAGAGATGCGAAAGCATGAATATTTTTAGCCTATCGATTAGTCCTGATTGCCCTAGAGACGGTGTTTCGTTGTTGCTTTTAGGCACATAAATTCCTTGATATCAATATTGACAAGCATCTTAATTGGAAAGGACATATAGAGTAAGTGCGAATAAGCTGAAACCATTAGTTTCTGCATTGTGAAAACTAAGACAAACAGTCTCTGTAGAGGCGGCTCTGACAGCTTATCAAGGCTATGTTTCATCTGTTTTAAGTTATGAGTTGATATTAGGAGAAAACTCAGTAAATGTGGACCAGGCTTTTAAAAGTCCAAAGAAGTGTATAAGAGCCATCTGCAATGCGAAATTAGACAAGAGCCTTTGTTCGAAAATCTTGCTATTCTACCTCTGCCGTCGCTGTACATAAAAAGTGTCTGTGTGTTTGTATACTCCAATTCAAAAAATTATATGAAATAAATAACAGACAAACTGAGCTAAAAGTATAAACACATTATGTCATCCTCCTTGCCATAAACTATGATACAAGATAATTGTTCAGGTATAATAAAATACATGACGTATTGTGCTGTTTAATACTTTACCAGATGACTTCCGATTATTTAATGACATAAATACATTTAATACAAAACTGACAAAATCGTTATTATAAAACAGCGTTTACACTGTAAAAAAATAGAATAATAGTGGATCCAGCGAACTTTGTTTCGCCCCCGGCCCCGTCTATCCCCGGCCCCGAAATTTTAATTATTATTATCTTACTCCGGCCGTTGATGAATATGACAAAGAAAAATCATGGAAATTGATCCACCCGCACAATTTTATATTTTTTTTGCTTTCATAAGCAACTTCTTCTAACAATAATATACACATCAAAAAAGAATAAGCGAAATCGGTCCAGCCGTTCACGAGAAAACTATTATGGATTCAATATTAGTGTTCCGTAGCCGAATGGCAAAAACGGAACCCTCATAGTTTTGCCAAGTCTGTCTGTCTATCCGTCCTTATGTTACAGCCACTTAATTCTGACTAAGTATTACACAGTTGAAACTTAGTAGGTAGATGTATCTGTTAACCGCTTAACGATTCTCATACAAAAAATAAAAAATAATGATATTTAAGGGGGGCTCCTACATGAAACTAAAACCTCATTTTTTTTTGTCAAACCTAGGCGTGTGGGGTGTCTATGGATAGGTCTTTTAAAATGACAGAGGTTCCTAAAACCATTTTCTCTAAAAGTCTAACGTTTGAGAGACCATTTAACTTTTAAACTAAGCGAGTGTAAGTTTAAAAAAACACGATGTAGATCTTGACAAAGAAATTCAACGAAAATTGGATTGAACGAGCTCGACCTAGTAGTTTTTGAGGTGGAGCACATTTTCAAAAACCGCAAACATAACTTTGTTATTCATACAAATGCTATGAGAAACAAAGTTAGCTGTCAACAAAATATTGAGGTATTTTGGTTAGCTAGTGGAAGTGTAGCGGTATTTGTGGAAACTATTGATAGTCTGGTCGATCGGGACACTTTTTCCGTATTTTCTAATGTGTGATTTAGTTTTATCGTCTATTTATCGACTATGAATTATTTACCATCACTAAACTAAGAGATCTTGAATTTCTTTCGACTCGTTACCAACTTTCAATGCAAAAGTTCGCGCAGTTTTTCAATTTGATCCTTCGGGAACTGTGAATTGCTCTGAACTTGGAGTTTTAACTTGAATTTATTTATTATTGGTGAAAAGTTGAATGAACACAATGAATGAGCATCAAAAAATTAATGACGAACGGACAAATGTTGTAAGATTCATGAAACGCGAAAAGTAATAGCGGCGAAATGTGATGAAGTAAAATAATTAAGAGTTGGATGAAAAGCAATAAACCTTGGGAGATTAATAGCTATAAAAAAAATGACCTATCATGTACTAAACTATCAAGTCAAGTCAGGAGCTTTAAGGAGTATTAAAGCTTTGTTGTAGGTACAGTAAAACTAAAAGTCGGGTAGGTACTTGATTTTTATCAAATCTTGTCTAAGCTGAAATGACGCGACCCGCTATCGCATTAACGCACACAAGCAAATTCAAAATATGGTAGCAAAACATAAACAAATGCCGTTGTCATTAGTCATTCAGTTGGCGGTGAGTCTCAAACGATTTGTTGTCTAACTTGTCATAATTAACGTGACCGCGCGAGAGAGCGGACGTTTTGTTTCATACTAGTCGACCGTGACGTTGGCATACAGAGCTTAATCAGTCGACGCCCCCACACGGATAAAGTTTGGTTATTAATATTTGCACACACAAATCGAAATCAACTAATTCAGTAGTGGGGCGCGTCATTTTAGCTCAGACAAGCTCTATCAAAGTACCAGTATGAAATTCTAAGACAGAATTCTTGAAAATTTATTCTCCCTACCAACTTCCAAGTTATGGCCACGTAATCCACAGTAAATAAAACAGTTACCTACCGTTATTAAGTTATTCCGTTTGTCGTAACAATAATTCCATGTCTAATTCTAATTTGTAACCGCTATTAACAAGTTAAGGACGTAAACTAAGTCTAAGGTGATTCGGCGACCGTAAAACGCAAATTTCACCTATCTAAGTTTTACTATTACTCAATTCGATGCGATAGTCGTGTTTACTTTAATGTAGAAGGACGAGCCATAGTTCATGTGGTATTCAGTATCTTGATTTTATTTACGATATATTTTTTCACCCTTAAATTGAAGAGTAGGTACCTGCTATATTTCTGTGTTCATTTGCTGTGAGCTTTTCAATATGCTAGCTAAAGCCAAGATTTTAAAAGCGAAATAACAAAACAACTGGTTTTATCAAGTTGACATTAACTTGATAACGCTTTTTATAAGTTAAGTTAGCCTGTAACGTCCCACTGCTGGGCAAAGGCCTTACCTCAACTATGAGGTAGTTTGAGACATACTCCACCACGCGGGCTCAGTGCAGATTGGTGGAGGGGTGTTTGCAAGGCAAGCGACTAACCCTGCTGTCAGATGTTATCAAATCAACCCACCCATAAGGCCTCTGACTAGGCTTAACGAATAATATCAACAGATATTAGCTGGGAGCAACAGATTAACGTGCCTACCGAAGCACGGACCTGCTCGTAATATACGTCAGTAACATGTTCGGATTGGTCACCCATCCAAACACGACCGCGCTGTAGGTTACTTCACTTCGGTACTACCAAAGTGCTGCTACCACTGCGCTACGAGCACCTCGGTTTTTATAACCATTTCCAAATAGATATCTAACTACACTTGAAAAGTATACTGATTCTATGTTACCACACGATATGATAATATCTTGAGATACGCTAAGATAAATACTGTTGATAGCAGCGCTCATCTTCGCCTCAGCTGTTACTTCACAGGTTTTGAGCATTATCACTCTAGCACTCGGCCTATTTTTGAGAGTCTAGCGAGAGTGTACTAGAAACGCTGCATACTTTGCTACTTAACCTACTGCTTTCACCTCAAATTATGTCATCTACAACAAAGTTCCCCACGATTTTATCGCGGCACGCGAGTCAGTAATAAAAATTGATGAATGGTCACACACAGCGCTAGTGGTTTTACGATCCAAGTACTTCGAAGGTGCGAATTATGTTGGGAACAAAGACCGCCCGTTTATTGTGCTTTTGATGATCTTTCGAGGGGAAAGTGGCTGAATGTTCCTGAAATAATTTGAAAGAAACAGGCTGACTGATCACTAAAATTACATGTAAATCGAAGAGGACTTGAGTTCTATCTTCTGTATGCTACATTCATCATCATCATTGTCAGCCGAAGGACGCCCACTGCTGAACATAGGCCTCCCCCACGGCTTTCCACAGTGACCAATCACTAGCAGTCTGCATCCAGTTTGATTCTGCGATCTAAACAAGGTCGTCTGTTCATCTTGTCGGTGGACATGTATTTATATGTATACTAATTGTATGGTACATTAAGATAAGATAACTCTTTATTGCAGACCAAAAAAGTTAATAACAAATTCATTTCGAGAAAAATGTACAATTTAGGCGGTCTTATCGCTATAAGCGATCTCTTCCGGACAACCTTTGGGTAACGAAATAATGAGCTTATAGGAAGCTCATACATTATATGATTGAGAATTATCATCTTCTATCATTTTTTTCTTTCTATAGTGTTATTGTCGGCATCAAGTAGCATCAGAATCCTCTTTATATATGCAATGGATTTGGGGCTGGTAAACTCTGCCACTAATTATGGTGATGCCAGCAAATTTCAATAGGGCTGTGTAAATGTGTAGTAGTAAATGTTATCTTGAATAACTTTACTTCAAACAGTTCTCTACACCCAGCTTTTATCCTTGCCACGGGCACTGCCAAAATTTTACAAGGTTTTCTATGAAAAATCTTAAAGCACTCCAATCTGATGATATTTGTTCTGATTTTTCGACACTTTACCTAGAAAACCACAGGAAATGCTTCCCAATACATTAGCGACGAATCGATGAACTTCCCCACGTAAAAGTTTTCACTCAAACCTCTTTACACGCACGTACGAGTACACCTGTAAGGCTCTATTCTATATTTCATTGTCAATAACTTTCGGCTCCAGCCATCGCAATCACTCACGTTGTTGAGCTGGTCAGAGTGACAGAGACGGCTGGATTCGAAACTTTTGAGATACATTATACATAGTAGGGACTTTAAGGCTACGGTCCCAACGAAATAGTTTTCCACCCTCCGGAATATTACGCATAGTTCCTTTACCCTCAAAGGTAGTACGGATGATCCCCGGTTTTTGTCAGACGTTCTGCGGGTTTCCTTTAAGTATAATCTATAACTATGTTACATGATATAGTTACAAAGGGCGTCGTGAGAGTAAAGGATTAATAATGGCAGTGGGTATACCACCATTCTTTAACCCAAAAATCACTTCTTTTTGTACAAAATATAGCAACTAATCGTTATAGGACTCTGTTAGAATCCATAGTTCTATCTTCTTGTTCTTAGAGTGTCGGTAATAAAGCGACTTTCATTTTGTATGCGCAGTAATAGGCGACGCGGATTGTGTTACTGTTTGCACACATAAGATCTTTTCGAGTACGAGAACCAGGGCACGCAGGTCAAGACAAGAGATGGGACATGTCTTATGGTATGAATAAACAAAACAACCCATCATGGGCTAGTTTCCACTAAGAACAAATCACGATGGTGGTAGTGTCTAGGGATTCGTTAAGGTTTGTCAAGAAAAACGATTTCTATCTGAATTTAAATTATGATAATCAATATTTTAAATTAAGTTCGTCCAAAACACACATTTCGTCACGTGAGTGTAAAAGCCTATCAAAGGATAAGACGTCAAGCCTTGCACGATTGCGGGCTTTTTGCTGTCATTTATTTTGCTTAATAGTAATTGCTGTCAAAAAGAGTTAAGCAGTGACGTCATATAGGACGGCATGACAGTTCGAATGTTTTTGCCGTCCATGAAAAAGTTTTTTTTTTTATCATTATTAAATCTTGTACATGGCAATGTTGAATTTTTGTATAAAAATTAAGATCATACTTGTTAATATTATATTTACTAATATAGATTATCTAGTTTTTGAAAGTTGGTCCACTAACCTATTATGCGGTCTGGTACTGCCCCTATTGTCATAACAAGTTTGATTTAGATTAAGATTTATTAATTTGCAAGAATTATGGTAATAATGATGGCACATACAAACAAATTCAAAGTTCGCACAATTCACCTGAAACTGGCATGCAAATCATAACACATTATGGAAATTTAAATATAGTACAATTATTCAAACCTCAACGTGATAAACGTCATCTATTAAAACGGGCACCATCATTGTCGGCGCAGTACGTTTTGCTCTTCGGTGCAACCTTATCGTGTGTAGCTTTACTATCCCTAGCTATCACATCAATATTTTCTGGTTTCACCTACTCTAGTCCATCTTCCATCTGAGAAAAAATAGTCAACATTGAAACTTGCCACACTTTTGTGTAGTTACATAACCGATACTATGTATATAACCACATAACTATTAAACTGCGAAATCCGTCCCGAGGATCCGTTATTAAAAAAACCCGGACAAGTGCGAGTCGGACTCGCGCACTGAGGGTTCCGTGCCAACTTTAACTGAATTAGGGAATCCACTTACTTCCACTTAGTAAAATACCACAATATTTTGTTGACTGCAAATATAACTTTGTATTTCATAGTGTTTGTATGAAGTACAAAGTTATATTTGCGGTTGTTGAAAATGTGCTATATCTCAAAAACTACTAGTTCGATACCGTCCGAACCAATTTTCGTTGAAAGTATTTGTTAAGATCTACATTCTTTATTTTTTTCAAAATTTACACTTGCTTGGTTTAGAAGTTAGACGCCCATTTTACCACTTTGGCAGCGTCTAGCTATGAAACGTTAGACTTTGAAAGAAAATGGTTTTTAGGAACCTCAATGTCATTTTAAAAGACCTATCCATAGACACCCCACACGCATAGCTTTGACAAAATATTTTTGAAGTGAAAACTTATTTAGCGGCGTTGAGCACTTTTGTGGGATGGGGGAAAAATGTGAAACTCGCGTCAGGACACGTGGGCTGATCGAAAAACCGTAAGACGGTTGGCGAAATTATGGATGTAAGTTGATTTTTCTGAGAGATGATCTTTTTAATGTAATTTAATATAATATAAATTGTAATGTTTGTGTACGATAGCGCAATAAATAAATATTGTATTCTATAAAAATATTATATTATTATTATTATTGTTATTATTATTATTATTATTATTATTATTATTTGTGTATAGATTTTCTTCTCAGATTGCTCTGGTGTTTTCAAGTCAACACGGGCCTAAGCCAAGTGCTGCCTCTACATTTTAGTTTAGGTTTGACAGAGATGCTGCAGCTGGAGTAGCTGGTGAGTCGATTACTAATGTGGATGGTGATGGATGTGATAACATGCTTGGAAAAGTGTGATTGGAGCGTGCATGGTGTGATTGGTCTGGATTCGTATGTACAGTTGACTCCTGTTGTAAAAACTTTCTCACAATTCGGCAAGTGTTAAGGATTACTGCTTTCTGAAGTTGTATGTATGTGAACTTTGAGAGATTGAGTGTCAGAAGGGATTGGTGTAATTGTATTGGAATGATTCCAGTCGTTGAAAGAACTATTGGTACTATAGTCACTTCAGACAGTCGCCACATGCGCTTAATTTCATCTTTCAGGTCTACGTATTTGGAAAGTTTTTCTGAAATAGTGTTCTGTACGTTGTGTGAATTAGGAATAGCTACATCGATAATGAAAGCAGATTGGTTCTTTTTGTCATGTAAGGTGATGTCAGGTCTATTGTAGTGTGTGGTTTTGTCTGTAAGAATAGCTCGGTCAAAATAAAGTCTGTAGTTTTCGTTTTCAATTACGGGTTCAGGAACATATTTATAGTATGGTGTTAGTTTTTGGGGTATCATATTGAATTTTTGTGCTAGCTTTTGGTGGATAATATTGGCAACTTGGTCATGACGATGTTTGTAATCTGTTTGTACTATAGCCTTGCAGGCCCCTGTTATGTGTTGAATAGTCTCAGATCCACCGTTGCACTTCCTGCATTGATCAGTAGGTATCCGGGTCTTCATTATATGCTTTTGATAGTTTCTGGTTTCTATTATTTGATCCTGAATGGCGACCATAAATCCCTCCGTCTCTGGGAAGAGCTCTCCACAACTCAGCCAAGCGTTCGACGCAGCTTTGTCGACATTACTTTGGCATAAGTCTTTGCGATGTCTTCCGTGGAGAGATTTACGAGTCCAAACACTGATTTTTGTGGGTATATCCACTTGTTTCTCATTGTGTTCAATGTTTCTGTCTGTAAGATTTAAAGGAGTGAGTTTGGTGTCAGTTTGGGCTATTGCATGATGTATGAGTGATGTTTCTGCTTTGTGGTAGAAGTATTTGCGGAGTGTTGTGATCTGTTTGTTATGTAAATTCGTGACATCGATTATACCTCGACCTCCCTCGTAACGAGGTAAAGTTTGTCGTTGGACGCACGCTCGTGGATGATGCTTTCTGTGTTTCATCATCGTGGTATTAATTGTTCTTTGAATATTTAGTAATTCTGTCTGTGTCCAGTTTATAATACCAAAAGAATATGTCAGAATGGGTATCGCATATGAGTTAACAGCCTTAATTAAATTACGAGAATTTAGTTGAGATTTACAGATAGAATTTAAACGGTGTTTGAACTGTTGTAACAATTGCACTTTTGTTTCCTTGTACTGAATTTGTCTAGCCTGATTGTATCCGAGATATTTGTAAACTTCATTGTGGTCAAGTGAGTTTATTTGCTGTCCGGTTTCTAACTGATACTGATTTTGCTGGAGCATATGGCCAGCCTTAACGGAATTAATTTTACATTTTTCTATACCAAAGTCCATGCAGATATCATTGGAAAACTTTTCCGTGAGATTCGCTAAATTATCTAAATCGTGTTTTGAGGTTGCATAAAGCTTTATGTCGTCCATGTATAAAAGATGGTTTATTCTAGTAGTGATTGTTTGTGTATCAGTAGTGTGGTGGTGTTGTATTGAATAGCCTATGTCAGTGTTGTTGAGATTACTGGAAAGTGGATTTAATGCAAGACAAAACCAAACTGGACTTAAGGAATCTCCTTGAAAGATACCTCGCTTTATTTTAATTGGGTCACTTTGCCCTTCGCATAATTTTAGTTTTGTCTCCCATTTATCCATAGCAACTTGTAGGAACGTCTGAATGACTGGGTTAATTTTGTAAATATCTAATATTTTTAGCAACCATGAATGTGGAACAGAATCGTATGCTTTTCTATAGTCAACGTACATAGAGTGGAGTTCAGCTTTATTCCTGTGGACTTGACGCAATATAACTGAGTCTATGATTAACTGCTCTTTGCAACCCTGACTAGTACGCCTACACCCTTTCTGCTGTTCAGCCAGAATATTGTTTGTCTCTACGTGTTTGTAAATGATGTCTGTCAAGCAAGAACTAATAATTTTATAAATGGTTTGAAGACAAGTAATCGGTCGATACTTTGCTGGATTTGATAAGTCTTCTGGGTCTTTTGGAATCATATGAGTTATACCTTTCGTTATATAATCGGGTATTGTGTCTGGATTTTGAATAAACATATTTATGTATTTGTGTAAAAACGGATGTGTGTATGTAAACTTTTTGTACCAGAAATTATGTATATTGTCGGAGCCCGGAGCTTTCCAATTATGAAGTTTTCTAATGACCTCTTCAAAAATCTCCACAGCTACATCATCAAATTCCATAGGCGTGATATCTCTATTTATCTCATACTGATTTTCGATCCATTCGGCATCATCTTTATGGTTTTTTGGCACTTCCCATATTTTCGCCCAGAAGTCTTGTAATTCTTCAGTTTCCGGTACAATACATGGACTGTTAGCTGTGTGGTTGTTCGAGGTGGACGACCGTAGGTTCCGGTAAAAGCTCTTTTCGTTATAATGAAATTGTGTATTTTGAGTTTTGCGTAGTGTACATGTCTGGTATCTATTTAATCTGCTTCTGATGACTGTTAGTTTTTGTTTGAGTGTGTCTAAAAAATGTGACAATTCTGTGTTTGGTTCTTCGTGTATTGAATGTGTTTTATATTGTTGTTTAATACTTTCTACTTCCTTAGATAGTGAGTCGCTTCTGTTACCATTGATAAACTGAGTTAATTTTCCTATTTTCGCTCTCAACTCGTCCTTCTTTTTTCGTAACCTGATTTCCCAATTCGGTTTCCTGCGTTCTTCTCCTATTTGTTTTCTTTGTGAAGGTATCGTGGATACTTTTGATCCGTTCGCTTTCGCTGCTGTCCAAGCTGCTGAATAAATTATGTATTGTAAGGTTATGAAATCAGTGTTTCGTCGATATGTTTTGGTAGTATTGTAGTATTTATGTAGTGTACTATTTGAAATAATTTCTTAGATGTTTTTTGTTTCGGTATGTATGGTCTATTTGTAGGTTCTGAATCGCGAAAGTGCTCTAGAGCTTTCTTAAATGTTTCGTCTATTTCTTGCATGGTTTCAGCACTTGTGGTGGTTTCTGTGGGACCTGCACTGTTAAATGTGGTTTCCATATTTCTTGTGTTTTGTGAGTTAGGTTCGATGTGCAATAAAGTTAGTATTTCTCGATTGGGTAAATCTAAGGTTTGAGCACTTGTGTTGTGGCTGTGTGCTGTTGAATAGTTATCAAAAAAATCAGTATCAGTATGAACATGATCGTGTCTTATTAAGAGCATAGAAGCAACTTGCTCCCTAATCTCTTGTAATTCGAGTGCCGATAGGATCCTATTGTTGACTACTGATCTTCTTTGGTCTGAGAGTCTCTGTGGGGAAATGTGTGCAAGTTCGGGGTGCATGTCTGTAAACTTAAGGTGTAATTTTGTGCGGTATGTAGTCATATTTATTTCAAGTTCCGTGACAATGTAGTAGCATTTCATCAGACTCTTGTTCAGGCTGTCGTCCCATCTCATTCTAATATTAAGATCGTTTGATGCAGTTGAAGGTTGGTCTAAGGTTTGTGATGTACCATAAAATAATTGCAGTTCTTCAGCTATATCTTTTTTAATATTATTATTATTATTATTATTATTACTACTATTATTATTATTATTATTATTATTGTATTCTATCACAAAAATGATAGTACTTTTATATTGATAATAAGAGCAATTCATTCAAAATTATTCCCTAACTATTCCAAAAAATCAAAAATGCACAACGTTGATATTCAAGTTTTCACTTCTGCCGGCACTCCCGGAGTGCTCCCGGAGTATTTTTTTTTTTTGGTTTTAGTTTCATGTATGGGAGCCCCCACTTAAATGTCATTATTTTTTATTTTTTGTGTAAGGATCGGTAAGCGGTTAACAGGATACATCTTTTTACCAAATTTCAACAGTGTAATGCTTTTAGTTACAGAATAAAATGGCTGTGACATACGGACGGACAGACAGACAGACAGACAGACTTGACGAAACTTTATGGGTTCCGTTTTTTGCCATTCGGCTACGGAACCCTAAAAACCGGACAAGTGCGAGTTGGAATCGCGCACTGAGGGTTCCGTGCCAACTTTAACTAAATTAGGGAATCCACTTACTGTCACTAAGGTAAGATCTACATTATATATTTTTTTCAAAATTTACACTGGCTTAGTTTAGATATTAGAGGGGAGGGGGACGCCCATTTTACCTCTTTGAAAACTATCTATCTCTCAAATTTTCCACTTAAAAAGAAAGTGGTTTTAGTAACCTCTATGTCATTTTAAAAGACCTATCCATAGACACCCCACCCCACACGCATTGGTTTGACAAAAAAAATCTCGGTTTTAGTTTCACGTAGGGCAGCCTAAATTTACAAACAACTTCTTTTGGATTCGGTGCATGATGTCAAGTTTATACTACCAACAGTCTACGCATCATACACTGACTCCAAAATAATTTGTTTCTCCTAAATAGAAGACAGTGAGCTGTTTTAGGCTAGTCAGTTTTTTGAAGGCGGTTTAAGTTTTTGATTTCATGATTTTTAGTTATTACTCTTATTTCAAAAACTACTGTACCGACTTGATAAAACTTACACTGTACCTGCAATTGATATAGTTATATCTGATTGAAGTAAAAAATAATCATTTCTCGTTTTCGAGAAATCTTGAGACCAACATACAAACATACATACACTTACGAAATCTTGCACATGTAACACAATTGCCCTGCAACGGGCCTTTGTAACGTGAAAGCCTTAATAGATCAACATACTAAAGTATCCAATTCTGATGATCTCGCTTAACAACAGGTCGAATTCATTACCACCTTTTGTTTTTGAAGTCGGTTAAATCGTATCGTAATCGTAAATATTATCGTCTTCGGTATAAAAAAACTAAAACACTGAAGAAAACTGATACAAAATAGTATTTCTTATGTCCCATTTCGTGTCAAGAACATCGGCACACAAATACCACACACAGCATATCTTGTTCTCGTAACAAAATACACCATTCCCAGATACATTCCCGGCTTATAAGGGTTCACTGCGTTTATTAGGGTCGGCATATTGACGTGTTTACCTTCCAGCAAATCTAGGGCTCGGCAGTCCCAGGGGTTCGTATGAGAGATCTGGATTAGCTTTGCGCGTTTGCTGAATATTGCAAATATGCTGTTTCTATCATATCCGTGTGTCCTTACTGTATATCTCCCTTTTGTTTCTTATTTTTTATTATTTTTTTTACTTATCACGTTAGCTGTTATGATAACTCAGACGAAAACTTAAGTTCGCTAGCGTTAACGAGTACTGCTTAGTTGAAATCGTGACCCACGGAAAGGTTTAAAAAACTCATCCGATGATCGGTACCTATAACCAAAAATACCCTATAAAAACTACACCTGGCATTGAAATTCAAATGTTAGAACCATTTACTAAGCACATTGTGTACCCCTGAAGTTCTGTAGTATAAACCTGTAACAATAGTTTACATAGTGTGCTTTTCAATTTTTTCTGTGCACTACAGGAAACAATAAAATTCGTTTTCCAATTCTGAAATACTTAAATAAATATTCCCAGCTCAAACGATCGTCTGCGCCAGTATAAAACAAAACGAGCTTATAAAAAGTTTGTGAAGTTGATCCGTTGAACTCATTTTGATGTGAAACTGCAAACTGCACGTTTATTTTGTTTTCAAATGATTTTTGATCGAGAACTCATCGTTTATCTTTCCGACTTAGATATGAGAATCTGCGGGAATTGATAATATTACCGTCAGAATGTTACATAAACATTTTTTGGCAGATATGTTTGTTGGTACGACAGTTTTTTTCTATAAAAAGCAGCACTACCGCTGCAGCAAAATGAGTGTGAATGGTTCAGACAAGGTTTCAATCTATTACCTATCTTATACAGTCTATCTTGATGGGTAAAGGTAGATAGTAAGATTGTTTATTGCGCACCGCATTGGCACCGTACCGGATATTACATGATAGTTTTTCAATTTTCGAGGCATACGCCAGAAGAGTTTAAAAAAAAAAATGAGTGAATGAATGCAATATGAAAAGATGTTGAATGATGTTTGAATGTTTTTCCAGTTTACTAATATTTATTTAATTATTGTACCTACTTATGAATGTTTCTAACAGCTTGTTTCACAATGTCTCATTAATATCAGCCAAAGAACGTCCACTGCTGAACATCGGCCTCTCCCACGGCTTTCGATGCGCTTTTGGGAACCTTTTTGACCCATCAATGATTAGAAGTTAGCGTTACTTTGTCCAATACTTCACGCTAGAAACGAATTATTCGAATATGGGCGTGTGTTCGTAACACGTTCCTTATTCTAATAATTCGTTTCTAGCCAAATGAATAATTCATTTATTATTTGTCGAAAAAAGAAGTTTTTTTATCTAATATATATTTGTATCTTTACAGGTACTTTCCCTAACGAAATCCAACACGAAAATGGAATGTGTCACTAACATTTAGTAAGTTCTAGTATTCAGGTGCTTTAAGTGTTTCTGTTGAATTAATATTAGATTTCAGCCATTCAGAGGATACGATTTAATTATGTAAGTAATGATATAAGTGCACACTTAACCGATCACATTACATCAATCAATAATTAATTACTTAATCAGATATTGAGCCTCACGTGAACTCGCGTGATTGGCCCATAAATTATTATGTTGCCTATCATTATACACGTACATATGAGATGACTGCTGTTGGAAAAGGATGTTTATGCAAGGCCCACATGCGCAGACCCAAGTTAGCTGACTCCGGGTCAAACCATTTTGCATTCTGTTGTTGTAAGTATTAAAATGGATGGCAGTGATAGTTAAACGTTTTGACTTTTTAACCGAGACTTACACGTTAAATTTTAAATACAAAGAATTTCGTTCCAAAAAACGAGGAGATACTCGTACGTAAAAGAACTAAGGTAACGGGCATATACTTACGAATCAGTAAGCAATGGGCAGGGTACATAGCGCAAAGAACTGATGGCCGTTGGCGCAGAAACGTTCTAGATTGGAGACCTTTCGACCAAAAGCGCAGCGTAAGACGTCCACCGAAAAGATGGACGGACGACCTTGTTATGATCGCAGGGTCATATTGAATGCAGACCGCTTGTGATTGGTCGCTGTGGAAAACCGTGGGGAAGGCCTATGTTCAGCAGTGGGCGTCCTTTAGTTGACGATGATGATGATGATGATAATGACACGTTAAATTTCGATTGCGTAAACGGGCCTTAGTAACTTGTTATAAGTATTAGACATGATGGGTCTAAACACGAATAGAAACTTATCAGTAATGCTGCCGTAATACTATATATTATACTAAGTAATACTGACTACAACTGCCCCGTGGTCACGAGTCAACTCTCCAAGTTATTTATTTTATTTATAAGGATAACCAGGGTTTACAAGTGAACAATAAGCTACACATTATACAATATTTAAACCACTTATTGGTAATCACAAATAGTAATAACTTAATGAAAACGAACGCACAAATCGAACACAATCTAAGGTACACTAAAACAAAATAGTAATATTATGCCTTATTAAAGGAATAACAATTATAGGTAGCTTAAGTAGTAAAAAAAAACAAATTACAATGCCATAATTATGCAATTGCTAAGAGCTAATCGATGAAAAAAAGTTCACTTTTAACAGCCGCCTTACCGCTGTAACACTGGTGTTAAATATGTCAATGCCGGTATCATTGACAACTTTATTTAAATCGCTGCAAGCGCGCCAAATGTAACTATTTCGCCCGTAATTTGAATGCACTGTTGGTACATGAAGCGGATCACTATGTCTAAGAACTCTTTTAGGTTGACGTTGACTGCTGACCACGGCAGATCTAATACAGCCGAAAGTTCGAGATGGCCCGTCATGTTATTTAATACTTATTGCAATGCAACGCGCAACTTTAAAATCTTAGTTACTTCTGTTTGTGTAACAGGTAACATGAAGAACCTTTTCGATTGCCCAGCGTTACAAAATATAATGTAACTAGCGGTCCCCCGCGACTTCGTCCGCGCGTTTTGAGTTTGCTCCCTCCCCTCCCGTCGCAGCGTCATGTTTTATATCCTAAAGCCTTTCTCGATAAATAAGCTATCCAACACAGAAATATTTTTTCAAATCGGTCCAGCAGTTCCTGAGATAAGCGCGTTCAAACAAACAAACTCTTCAGCTTTATAATATACTAGCGGTCCCCCGCGACTTCGTCCGCGCGTTTTGAGTTTGCTCCCTCCCCTCCCGTCGCAGCGTCATGTTTTATATCCTAAAGCCTTTCTCGATAAATAAGCTATCCAACACAGAAATATTTTTTCAAATCGGTCCAGCAGTTCCTGAGATAAGCGCGTTCAAACAAACAAACTCTTCAGCTTTATAATATATTAGCGCAAGCGCACATTGTTCTTAAGCTGCGAGCAATATTTTGGTGCGGAGTTATGTTAAAACTGTGATAGCTCCTAAGATATTTATTGAAATCAAATGATATAAAGGGCAACTTGGTTCTAAATGAAATGCTCGTGATGATAAAAGTATTTATTTTGATAAGAATAAATACCTGTGTGTATAATACACCTCTAAAAATAATACATTATTTTTTTACAAATTTATTAACATAAAAAAGGTTGTAGTAAGTCAACCATAAAAGATAGACATATGCTGTCGCGGACTTTATTATAGAACTCTTAATGCTGAACAATCCTGTCATACATGATTTTTGTGTAACTTAAGCGGTTTCCGCAGCGTATGCAGCGGAAGCTCTCAAAAGGAATATCTTTCTCCCGTTTTCGCAACATTTTTCATTTCTGCTGTGGTCTTATGAGTCGTATCTTTATGTTATATAGCCTAAAGCCTTCCTCGATAAATGGACTATCCAACGTAAAAATCATTTTTCAAATCGGGCCATTAGTTTTTGAGATTAGCGCGTTCAAACAAACAAACAAACAAACAAACAAACTCTTCAGCTTTATAATATTAGTATAGATTAGCGAAAGCGCACGTTGTACTTAAGCTGCGAACATTATTTTGGTGCGGAGTTATGTTAAAACTGTGATAGCTCCTAAGATATTTATTGAAATCAAATGATATAAAGGGCAACTTGGTTCTAAATGAAATGCTCGTGATGATGAATCTATTTATTTTGATAAGAATAAATACCTGTGTGCATAATACACCTCTAAAAATAATGCATTATTTTTTTACAAATTTATTAACATAAAAAAGGTTGTAGTAAGTCAACCATAAAAGATAGACATATGCTGTCGCGGACTTTATTATAGAACTCTTAATGCTGAACAATTCTGTCATACATGATTTTTGTGTAACTTAAGCGGTTTCCGCAGCGTACGCAGCAGAAGCTCTCAAAAGGAATATCTTTCTCCCGTTTTCGCAACATTTTTCATTGCTGCTGTGGTCTTATGAGTCGTATCTTTATGTTTTATAGCCTAAAGCCTTCCTCAATAAATGGACTATCCAACGTAAAAAAAAATTTTCAAATCGGGCCAGTAGTTTTTGAGATTAGCGCGTTCAAACAAACAAACAAACAAACTCTTCAGCTTTATAATATTAGTATAGATTTTAAAGGTTAAACAAAGATAAGCCATTTATTTTGTCTTGATTATGTGTCAGTCAGGCTTGGATATTTTGATTATGGATCCTACTATCGAAAAATGTTTACGACTGTAACGTTATTAAATCTTAAAGTTATTCAATTATTGTCCTAATTTTTTTAAAAAATATATGAAAGAAATGCGTAGCGAAAAGCTTCAACTTTGCAGAAAATTCGACCATGTTTAATTGAATTTCGAAACTGAAAAATTGCGTCAGTCTTGCCCAAAGTTTATGTTGTTTCGTCGTTAGGGAAAATTCTTTTTAAAGTAATTTTGAGGCAGTCGAATCTGTACATTGTTTGTTTTGAACTTTTCGTTTTAGTTATTGATATGAATAGCGGACCAAGGGCGCCACGGAAACATGAAGGTTATAGGTATGATTCCCGTAGTCGACTACACACAGCAGCAACAGACGCGACACACTGCGGCGACAGGCAGCAACAAAATATGTCGAAAGTGTTTGATAGCGATCGCGATTTGCTTTTGTATATTTTGATAGAAAAGGAAGAGGATGATGATGACTTGTTTAGCTTGTTTTAGTACAGCGTCAGAGCTGCTCTGCAGTCGGATGACCGAGTCGTCTGCCGCTCGACGATGCGTCGCTAGCTTCATGTCGCTAACTACGTATGGTATTCCATAGCAATACATAGAAACCAGTAGTTTTGCGACTTGTCAGCTGCTACCACGGAATCATACCTATATTTTTTTGTAAGTACACGATTCTCAGTACAGTTGGGGCAGGAAAGTTGTAGATTGGAGACCCTTTGACCAAAAACGAAGCGTAGGACGTCCACCGACAAGATGGACAGATGAACTTGATTGCAGGATGAAATTGGATGCAGACCGCTAGTGATCTTTCGCTGTAGAAAGCTGTGAGGGAGGCCTATGTTCAGCAATGAACGTCCTTTGACTGATAATGATGATGATGATACGAGTTTCATATGTATACATTTTAATTATATTATTATCATTCATTATCATTTAATACATTCGTTAAAAGTATCCATATCACAGCCAGCAAAACAAGACTGTATGAAATGACTATGCCGAAGCGTCTTTGTAAAATGCTTGACCATATAAATAAAGTCATGCGTAGATTCCATATTTAGATAAACACACTCTCACAAGAATATCATATTGTACTATGAGATTTTTCCCGTAAAATGACAATGGCTTCGCTTACCACTTACTAGGGTACAGTAGCTAAATGACGACGTTACGTCCAATGACCGTCTACTTTCCTAGATGGCTTGCACTATTTCCTATCAGGGAAATAAGGAAAATGTCGGGAATACCATGGCCCAGTATAGCTTTCATAAATACGCATCGGCCCGTCCTACGATAGTCTAACGCCGTAGGTTCGGAATATACGTCTTTAAAAACCGCTTTATTGCACAAAAAGTAACTAAAAATGCTTTAAGACCCTTTACACACTGCGACTTTTAGCATCGATGCAATTGCGCGTTTTGAAAACGCGCTTCAGCATCACGCAATGAACAGAATTATTTTAGCATCGATGCAGTGACCAAAACACAGTACATAATCTGACAATTCCCAGCTTCTGCAACACCACTGCATCGATGCGAAAAGTAGCGCACTGTGTAAAGATTGACAGTTTGCGACTGAATCGATGCTGCATCGCGACTGCATCGATGCTAAAAGTCGCAGCGTGTAAGGGGTCTAAGGCGTTATGAAACAAGTCAATTCGAGGAAGGTGATGCAGAAACAGTGCAGCAGGGTGAATAAAAACTATCGCAATCCCACAATCCGCTGCTTACCAACAATCTTTTGTTTCAGCTGGATTCGGCTGTCAGGTAGTTGACTATTGCTTGAACACTTGTACTATCAATGTTTAACAGGGTGAATTTTCTAGAACTACTTTTTTATGAATGACCCTAATGAATATAAACAATTTTTTAACTGAATAGTTATCAAACAGAAAAGAAGAGTTCCATACCAAAATCAATTAAGAAAGAGCGGGGTCTTCTTACACAGGTAATTATACTTAAAAGGAGACCTCAACCTTTGTAAATGTAAACCCCTTTCAAGATACGCAATTAAGATTTTTTCATTTTCATTTTCAGTCTGCCCTTCACCGGTGGCTTAACTGTTGCATTGATTCATATAGCGGGCCTGCTGAGCGTTCGTGTATTATGGAGTAACTATAAACATATTCCGCACGCGTGCTAGGGACGCGTTTAATCGGGAAGTGATAGGATAGTTCCCGATATGTGAAAACAATCTTCCGATGCGGTGATAAATACAGATGTTCAATTTGAGATGTTGACATTATTCTGATAGAAAAGTTAGCAGAATTTGATGGAAGTGTGAAAATAATGGAAATGATTACCTGAACAGAAAAATATCATCATCATGGGGTGCCATCTTTAAATTGAAGTTTGCAGGTCAGCATGTAGAAACCGATGCGGTCTTGAGCCGCTCTTTTTAGATGGTCATAAAAACGAAGTTTGGTCCAGTCTTTGATGGCATCCATTAATTTTTTTCTAGGTCGGCTTGGTGGTCTCTTGCCAGGAATGTTGCCTTCGAGGATCAACCATAAGAATTCATATTAGAAAAATATACAAACAAAATTATTAAAGATAGTAGAACACATATCTTATTGTAATGAAAATAGATGTTACAGTAAGACACTAGTACCAACTATATGGCGGACTCTTAAAAAGTAACGTACAGAGAAAACTTTATGGGAAATAAATAGAATATAGGTTATAAAGAGTCGAAACACTGGAGAAAAAGGTTAGTAGTGCGTTGTTCGAGGAATTCAAGTAAAAGCAAACAAGAGAGAAGTCTCGACTGACTAGAATGTATCTACCTCTTATGTTAATAGAAATTAGGTCATCATTTTGTCTGGCCATAATCTCATTTTAACTGGCATAAATGAGGGCCAATTTTTAAAACGTCAGATAAAATATATTACCTGACCGATAACGTTTAAAGCGATCGTTTTTAAAATGGCATTTACACAAATAATTTCTGACAATTAAGACACGTTTTAAAATCAGACATATTGTATTTTATTCGACAAGTATTTTTGTCTCGCTTTTAAAAAAAACAGTCCTATATCCAGTACATTCTGAAGTTGGAATATATATTCAACGCAATATTATCGCCATAAAAGTCAAAGCAAAACACAAAGCTAACCAATTGTTGCGCCAACTCCCTTTCATCCGAGAGCAGAGTCACTAAACTGAAAGCCTTTATCAGTGCCGAACCCGCGCCGAAAACGCAACGCTTCAGAACATGTTGCCTTCCACAAGTTTCCTCGAAATTGCATACGACCTTTTGTATATGTACAGTCCTTTACTTGCCGCCCTAGCTTCGCCGCCCGCCCTCAGTTTCCTTCGGGAGTTGTAACCAAACAGACGCCTGTTTGCTCTGTGTTCGATCGTGTTTTTATGTGTTCTTACGTGCTCCTTTGCCTTGACTATTATCCTGATCACTTACAAGAGTGATAACAACGATTGGAATCAAATTTGCAGCGTTTTCGAGCGGTCTTGGTACGTATTTGTGCTTATTCGTAATATGCCGGCAATAATGTTGATGGAAACTATTAGATTTTATGTAGGTTCGCCAAATCGAATGTTATAACGACTTGGTAAATAGAACAGCTGATGCTGAGTTGTTTGGATAACGTCTTGTTATATACATTTAAGATGTGGATTGCGTTGGATAGAAAGAAATATTGACCTGTTGTCGGTTCTGCTTAGTTCAACCGCTGAAAATTTTAAGAAAATATTGTGTACAGCTGTTTTGTTTGAAAAATGGTTTTGAATGGTATTAAAGCTTTGAATGTTGGTACAATTTGTGAAAAAATAACAGTTCTAAGGAACTCTTGACTTTGTTGAATATTTCAATATAAGCAAAAAAAAAAACGTGTATAAAATTAAACTTTGATGAATATAACACATACTATGATAATTGTACTATGACATCGTAGGTAGAGTAAAATTTGTAAGTTTAACGATAACTTAAGAAAAAATCAATAAATTATATTGACTCTGAGTGCCTAACTATTAAAATATTTCAAAGATTGCTTTACACTTTGCATTGTGCCATGATATGGTCTCAATAGCACCAAAAAAATCAATTTTATATATTCGCCTAAATTGTAAACGTATACCGCCTTATAGATTTAAAATATGTCATTTACAAAGCTTATTTTTACCTGTACACAAACAAAATGTGCAATATCATCCCGGCTTGGGAATAGAACGTAGGTATATATACCTACCGCTTCCTACACAATACTTTCATACAATTACGTTTGCTATAGCCATTGGGTCAGGGATAATTACATTTTATTTGCATTAGGCGCGTCTGTAAATTGAAATACAGAGGAAGGGATCAAAAACCTTTTTTTGATTGAAGAAATAATACCCGTTTATGTTATTCCTATTTTTCGAATGTATGCTTTTTTTGTAATAAGTGTCTTATATAAAATATCAGTCATTTGTGGATTGATTTTATTTCTTTTTTCCCCTACTTAGAGGGTTTACCAAGTCCAGATCTGATGATGGGGTCTTGGTGTAATCAAGACAAACCCTTAACTTTTAAAGGCTCGTTTAGTGTTTTTGTATTAGTATCTAACAACTACGCACTTTAACTATACGTGCGTGCGTGCACTATACGTGCACGTATACACGTGTGATAGTCACCTTTGGCACTAAATTCGTTAAAGAGTGTATTTAAGAGTTTTTAGTGTATTTGTTTAAGTGGTTTTATTCACCCTGGACTTTCGTATTGGCATTAGTATTGATTCGCGGATTGTTAACCTAAAATGCAGAAACATCCTAGTTTAAATATCAACCCACTTTTATCTAGTACTTTTTATGTTAATTTCACTATTTATAAGTAGAAATTATAATTAAGATACGCACTTCGAGAATTTCAAATACCTATGTTTTAAAATATCGTGCGTCGGTTCGTTTTCGTATTAACAAGGATAAATAGGTGTATAATATATATTTTTTTAAATTTCGTTGCAAAATATTTACTGAAAAAAATATATAATGCCTAGCCATTTGCAGAAACACCTACATATTTTCAATAGGGAATACGCTTACACAACCGTACTTTTTTCTACACATAAATAATTTCCGTTACGCCATAACTCTTCATAAACCAATACAATAGGAGTTTGCCCCACTTTGACAAATACATATGTTTTATTCCCCAGTGAGGGAAAGAGGAATGGGCGGGGGGAATAACCCAAGTGATATTGGATTTACGAGTAGAGCACCGCGGTCCCGGATTCGATTCCCTCCATTAGATTTGGGGATTAATACCGTCACGCCTGACGGGATTTGGGACAAAAAGAGAATTTTCCTTAAAGTGAGATTTCTGTAAGTTATATTTTAATGATACGTAAATACAGGATGTTATATTGGTCAGTGAGATTCAACTCAGGGATTAACATATGAGTAAGTAAAGTTTGCAAGAAAACTTTTTGTCAACTTTGAGGTAGTTCGAGCCATTTCCACCACAGCACAGGCTCAGTGCGGATTGGTGGAGGTTTGTTTGCAAGGCAAGCGACTGACTCTTCTGTCAAATGTTATCAAGCCGTCCTTAAAAGGCCTCTGACTAGGCTTGAAGACTTATTTTAACCGATATTAACCGGGACCAACGACTTAACGTGCCTTCCGAAGCATGTAAATGCTCGTTATATGCTCACTTATATGTTCGAAATGGTCAGTGGTCACCCATCTAAACACGACTGCGCCGTAGGTTGCTCGACTTTGGTATCACTACTAAAGCGCTGCTACCACTGCGCTTCGAGCACCTCTAAAATAAAAATATAAGAATGATTCTAAAAAATATTTTCTTTAAAAAATCAAAAGAAATGGGGAAACTCGCACCCTCGCGCGTCTCTACGAAGTACTACGCCGTAGCTGGTAAGCTAGGAAGAGGCGAACTGGTTTTAGTAGTTTTGATCAGGGCTTGGAAACCGGTATTTTTTTTGAACCGGTTTGATGAAAATACAGGTGGAACTTTTTGAAAAAGGTTATGTTCCTTTAAACCGGTTTGGAAAAATATGGGTATTTTGCATTAACCGGTTCAACTTTTCGTTCAGGCAGGACAACCACTCTGAACTTCGTTAAGATCTGCAAGCGGTGAGCGCATCTGACGTTTGTTTCTGAATCCGATAATTAGTTTAACATCTTTTGAAGAATATTCGGTCTAAAAACAAGTCGCGTTGCGATCTTCGCGAGCGGCTACGAATTAACCGGTTTATTGAGGTTCACAGTATCGCTCTTATTTGGTTCCGCTCCGGAGTGGAATTTTACGATAAAACCGGTTTAACCATTATAATACCGGTAAATTTTGAAGCGGTTTCAAGCCTTGGTTTTGACTCGCTCGCTGTATCGCAATAATACATCAATACATTGATGGAAAAAAACCACAGAGGGTTTTTTACATTTCAAAAAAATATATTATTTGGCATCAGAATCGTTTGTACAACCACCCCTGAATCGCTCGTCGCTGATCAAAACAGCACCCTGTACATTGTAGACATTCTTGGAGGTCATCATCATCATCAGTATCAGCCAAAAGAGGGGAAGAAAGAGTAGTTGGGGAAGGCCTTTGTTCAACAGTGGACTATGGTACCCATTATATCAATAATATTTCATATCAAATTTAAAGACAGCATTTGTAAGTTTTTGTTTTTAAAATATATCTTAAACGATTATTAGAAAAGATTATTTATTTGGCACCAGGAGATTTAAAGTGTCTTAATTTTCAAATTAAACCTCGTTTACTGTGTTCCCTTTGTTGAAACAACAAATAAACAGAAAGCATGAAGAATTAAAATCACGGACATTAAAACAACATTCAAAAAATCTGCTCCAAATTGCAGTAACTCACACTTGGAAAATAAATTATATTGTTAATGAAATAAGGATGTATTTCAATTATCTTCCTTACAAAGGTTTCAGGTAGCAGTGTTAAATTAAAATCCGGTCAAGAACAAATAAATGTGAATGTTTGGATTCTGTATGATATTTGATTGGCTTAATTAATTTTGTGGTATAATTTGTCTATAATATTTTTATAGATGTCATCAATATCGTCATTTTCCATATCTGTAATTTAGTTTTTATTGAGTATATGTATTTTATGTATGTTTATTAGTCCCTGGCTTACTCGTATACGTATTTTTTTATCTTTGTAATATTAGTGTGTACGTTTATGTTTTTACATTTTGAATGTTTTTTGTTTGTATCGGTACTAATTAATATTCCGCCAGATAATGCCATAAGGAATGAAGTCTGCCAATTGTACAACTTGCAGTGCAATACAATTTAAATAAATTACTGAATGATACCGAAGTTCTAAAATTCCGATAATAAGACGCCGAATGTTCATAGCAACGAATAATACAACGAAATATTAAAACCACTTGTATATAAGGTGAAATCATTTAAAGTGCTAATATTTTAACGGTGTATTTGTATACATCATAGAAACCTGTTACACTATCATATTTTCTTGAATATTTGAGTTTTTTTTATTTTTATTTTCTCTAACAAAGAAAATATCATTTTTTAAAACAGAACCCTGACGAAAAAAAGTTATCAGCTTCACCTCTCTCAATTCATTTCCCCATCGTTCTTTTTCTTTAATTTCATACTTCATTAATAAAAAAAAATAACTGATAAAAATATTTATCTTAATCTTTAATTTTCTCAAAAAAATACCGTGTTAAAACCCAAAGTGTATTCTACAAAAAAAGTTTCGTTTATTGTGCTGAATCAGCCTTTTAAATAGTATCATTTAAAACCAGGTGACCTTATATATGTATAATATTTCTACATCGATACAGCAAAGTTTTGTAAGGACGCCATACTGAAATACGTACCAGCTATGGTGACTCGTTGAAATAAAAAACGTCTAACCTACGGACTATAAAAATAATGAAAAAAATGCAAACGAACGATTTAATCTTTTGTCATTCCGAAATTAACTTGTGTACTTTATCTCTTTATAATTCTGTTCAGGGTTACATGTTAATGCGACTTAAATCCTTTTAGACGTGGTACTATACATCATTCGTGACTGATTTGACTATGGAACCTCATATCCCAAGCTTACCGGTTCTTAAGTTTGTTTTCTGACTCATGTTAAATTTTACGCTTAGGTATCGTTATTTTTACAACTAGTTGGTAGTATGTATCATCAATGTTTTTTTTTAAAAAAAACACAAAATTGCACTCCGTGAGTGCCGGCAGAAGTGAAAACTTGAATATCAACGTTGTGCATTTTTGATTTTTTGGAATAGTTAGGGAATAATTTTGAATGAATTGCTCTTATTATCAATATAAAAGTACTATCATTTTTGTGATAGAATACAATAATAATAATAATAATACAATAATAATAATAATAATAATTTTATAGAATACAATATTTATTTATTGCGCTATCGTACACAAACATTACAATTTATATTATATAAAATTACATTAAAAAGTTTATCTCTCAGAAAAATCAACTTACATCCATAATTTCGCCAACCGTCTTACGCTTTTTCGATCAGGTCACGTGTCCTGACGCGAGTTTTAGATTTTATACCCATTACAGAAAAAGTGCTCAACGCCGCTAAAGAACTTTCACTTCAAAAAATAACCTAGTATGTTATATTTTAACAGAAAGCTGAAAATCCGTAGATAATCATTGTCATTGAATTTTTTTTTATTATCTTACAGATAAAATATCTTGTCGTACAAATATCTTGTTGTATAATTCATTAATTTATTTTTGTACATTCAATCGTCTACTATAACTCAGTTGGTACAGTTACTAGCAATTTAAGTATTAAAAATAATTAAGTTTAAAGAATCTTCTACAAAAAACAAACACGAAACAAAATAATGTACGAAACACAATATAAACCGACTTCAAAACCCATCACTTTGACTATCTCAAGTATCAACTATCAGAGCACCGACCCCAAAAAGAAATTGTTTGCCCAAAATGGATCATTTCCTTTCAAGGGTCAAGAGTTTATTTAAGACTTTTTAGTGCATTTTGGTTTTGAAGTCGTTTTTAATTTTTTTTTACCACGGTTTTATTAGCTTGACTTGTATCTATGTATGTATAATTGTTAGTGATTACAGAAGATATTGCACCTTTTGACTCTGTTCTTTATTTCAGTCATTAAAATTACTGAGCTCCTAAGCGTTTAGGAGTTCCACCATCAGCTCAGCTCCACACAATGTTGAAACGGTTTAGTTTGGGATTCATATTCAAATCAGTTAGAAATAAGATAAACAATAACGTCTTAAAAGGTAAACTATCACGTCTTCAAAGATTGAGGGCGACTTTACCAGTTAACTTGTAGGTAATGCCCCATTAATTCATTTAACCTGTTGGCGTTTCCGTGCCTCCTGCAGAACCTTAAAAAAAGCTCTTTTCCCTGAAACCGTATTGCTAGCTTTTAAATGAAAAATTTGCCAGGCTCTTTGTACGAAAATTGGTAAATGCGAGCTAAAAGTACTTTCCACAAAGGCCCTTAAATAAGACAGGTATCTCTTTTATTGTATCTTTTTTGCCACTCAGTTGTACGTGTTCCTAGATCTATAAATAAAAGGTCACGGCTCTATATAAATAAATAAGTGGAAGAAGTGTTTTTGTTTATTTCTGTTCTGTTTACAAGCAAATTGTAGTAAAGCAAAGACGTAGTATGTCTTTTCCAGTTTTCAGTCTTAAAATATTGGGAGCACAAATAAATACTAGTATAAATTCAGCAATTTCTTGGTAGGTGTTATTCGGAAATGTGAAACTACTTAGTCCTTTTGCCAGTTAATTGTAAAAATGTGCATATCAACTGTATGCTTAGTGTGTCTAAAACAATCGGAGTTTGAAAGATTAATGAGTAAGTACAAACAATTTTAGTTTGCTTAGAATGTCCCATTGCTGGGCAAAGGCCTCATCTCAACCATGGTATCCCATAATTTAATGCACATTAAATAACTTATCGTCCATCAATTAATGTGCATAATTTTATTTTAAAATATTTCACAGCAAATAAACAATTGTTCAACAAAACCATTACTTCAGATAAATTGCAGTGTAAGCAAAAAAATGAAAGTAAGTAAGTAAAAAAACATAAATCGATTTACTGTGCGGTAGTCATACTTAGATCTGCATTCATAAAAAGCCTCTCTTTTAAATAAATAGCAATGCGCTACGAACATTAATTGTTGCTAAGATTTTGCTATTACGAAGTAGCTATTTTGCTGTGCAATAAGTATTTTTGATTTGAATTCTGTTTTTTTTTCTGTACATAAGTCATATTTTTTTATTTTCATTGAAATACTATACCTGAACTATGATATGGTTTGAGACAAACTCCACTACGCGGGCTGAGTGCGGATTGGTGGAGGGGCATGCAAGGCAAGCAACCAACCTTGCTGTCAGATGTTATCAAGCCTAAGGTCCCTGACTAACGGCTTAACGACTAATATCAACCGACATGATAGTAAATACTACTGACATAATGCAAAACAATGTCGCGACTAATGAAGACCTTTCTCTGACATATGCCTAAGTGAGACCTTGACATTTGCTAGCTTTCTCTTTACTGCGACTTCCCGCAATAACTTAAACGGCAGCTGGATGGCGTAGTGATGTTACAATTTCACCCATAATCGATATCAAACTGCTTGAAACCGATACCAAACGTATGAAACTCTGGTCGCTAGTTTATTAAACTAAGAAACTATCTCTTAGTAAGAGACAATAATCAACATTGTTTCATGAATGAAAGTTACTAAATTGCTTTAAAATAAGAATAGAGTGGTCCTGCAATAAACGAAAAATGAATTAGTTACAATACAAGTCAATACAGGTGACGACGACCATTATGCACTTATGCACGGTGATTTTGAAATCATTGACAGTATTTAAAACTAAGAAACTGCTCATGTTTTAAAGTCCCTTTTACATATTAAAATTAATAACAATTGATTTGATGAAACCTAAAAAAAATCGATTTCCGAGATCCGTTTAGGCGGAATAAATTTATTGATACTTTAATATTATTTGTCAATCTTAGAAAATCAAACTGCAATTTATTAGTTTGATTTAAAAAATGTGTTTAATATGATTTTTCTCGGTCTCATCAAATGATATTTTATTACAATTAATATTAGATTTAAAATGTGGAAGGAAGTATGAATCATGAGTAGGTTCTTAGTTTAAAATATTGATTTCGAAGTCACCCTTTAAATGTTACTCCTACTAATGCTGGTACTAACTTTTTCCATTTGAATTATTAGCATTAAGTACCATAAATTACACACAGAGTATATTTAGAACAAGAGATTGCCATTCGGTATCAAAAATGGTTCCTTCACTAAGCGATGCTGCAATTGTTTACTATCTCATTTTTTTATTGCCACTTGGCTATCTTCCCGCTATTTCCCCTAGGGGTGTTGTTGTGTTCAGGTGACGTTTCTTAAAGCATTAGTTTTCTGGTTCCATCAATCTTTAGGCGGAGGAATGCATCGGTTGGACACAAAGTAAATATTTACAGTAGGCGTTAACTTGTGCTTCTTAAGTCTAATTGGGGTAACGAATGCTTCTTCTCGTTCGCAAGACAAGAGCGTCTAAAAGTAAGTGTAACTAAAAGTATTGCATGTACCTACTTTACTGCAAAATGAAGATGCCGAAGTACTAAATGTGGATAAAATGCGAAAGAAAATGTTTTTCTTCACTTTTCAGTTATGTGCATTTCGCAAGTTTTGCTCATTCAAAAGATATTTAACCATATAAAAATACAAACCATATATTACAAACACATAAATATTAAATATTGGACACCAATCACATACATTGCTCTGATCCCGAAGTAAGTAGCTAAGGCACTTGTGTTATGGAAATCAGACACAACGATGGTACCACAACACCCAGACCCGATACAATATAGAAAAAAATGGTTTCTGTATTGACCCGACCGGGGATTGAACCCGGGACCATGGAACGGCGACGCCTTTAAATTAGCGTGCTTAGCCACTACACCACGGAGGTCGTCAAACCACTGTATTAGTTCTATTGATTCATACCTAAATTGATTGCAAATGCCCATATTAATTCTAGAACATTGTTTCTTGCGAGTAATGCTACTTAAAGCCTTAAAGTTGTGTTTAAGCTTGCTGTTGGCCCCAATGAGCAGATTCTCATTTGTAAGCTTCAATGTCAACCCGCTTCTTCTTGCATGTAGTTTCGTTCTAAAAATAAATTAGAAAGAAAATGCTGTGGCTACAGGAAAATTCTAGTGATAACAGGAACGTAGTGATATTTACTTAAAGTAACTACAACTTTGTTTTACAACAAAACCCTGAAACTCGATTGAGAAATCATCAAAACAGTTATTAGTTTAAAAGCGAACCTTTAATTGATACTGAAGATACAAGTAATATTTCCGTTCAAATATTACATCTCAATCTTTTGTCATTTTATTAATCAAAGCTAATGCTTTAATATACTTAGAACGGCACCATCAACGGTGACACCACAGCCTGAACACCGTAAAAGCCAAAATCGCTCGCAACTCGCGTCGTTTTTTGTTTTCAGTAATCCAGTTTTTGTGTCATGTGTGCAAGCGATTTTTGATTAAAAGTGGCTATGCGCCTAGGGTCCTCGACCGCACATTGAAAAAAAAGGCTTTACGAGAAATGATCTATTTTGTTATGGTGATAAAAATATAATGTCTCGCATTTTTGTAACTCTCGGCCGCTGACCATGCATAAATAATATCGAAACAATGTAACATAAAAGTGTAATAGGAAACGAAGTGAAATAACCGTTTATTAAACCGGACGATGTCGCGTGTTTTAATTATGTATGTAATTACAGATTTAAATTGTAGCACCATTTTGTCCCGGTGAGAGTTACTGCCCCTAAATTAATCCAAGCTTGTTAACTGAAAAAGCGTGGAAACATTTGTATGTTTGACTTTTAAACGGTTTTCATACTAACATTGCCAACTAATACGATCGTTATTATCGGCTTCATTAACATTAGGTTTTTGAATAAACGTAGTTGCCGGAAACGTCGAATCTGATGTTTCTTCTCCCGCTTGCAACCGGTCGCTGTAGAAACCGTGGGGGAGTCCTGTGTTCAGCAGTTGACATCTTTCGACTGATAATGATGATGAAGTATACACGTACCGATGCCTGGCTTCCAAAAGGCGTAGGTCAAGGCAAAGTGTGTTCCGATACTCTTTTAAGAGTACCGCAAGAATTAAGACGAAAAATCTAAACACCTCTCTCTTGTCGACCGTTCTGAATGACGCGGCGTGTCATTTTACTATGATGCCTCAACCGTGTTAAACTTGTTATGTAAGTAAGTAATAAGTAAAATTTACATGGCAGGTACTTTTATAATGCTTATTAATAAATAATACACTTTTTAAAACTCTTGTTTTATTGTGGAGTTCCAGCAAGTCTATCGCTTTCTAAAAGGGTTCCGTCAACAATTAAGATTGAGAACCGCTGACGTAGGTTGAGATCCCCTCTTAGACGTTTGATGTTTATATCAAATCTTTGAATTCGACGAGATTTTCATTAAATATTTCAATTCGACGAAATATTATGAGAATGTCTAACTGCTTTTAGACCTTTTTCGTTTACGTTGCAGTAATTTGTGGAAAAATGTTTAGACTAGGTAGATGAATAGTTCAACGAGTGCATTTTGTGCTGCTGCATGTTTCTTTTTAATTAACATAGCTGACACCTGCGCTTTGTGGTTTGCATTCCGATACAAGTGTTGTAAGATACCTCAACCGAATATAGGTAAATATGGTATCATTTTCTTCAGTACCTACAAACAGTGTTCCAAACATTGTATTACTTAAGCTAGCGTTAAAAACCACAACAAATTTCGTGCTCTGCCTGTTTACATCAACATTCTTCGCCTTCAGCGAGAGAATAAATAAGTTAATAAAACATTGAAAAGTGCATCAACTAGTTAATCGTGAAAAATAATGATTAGGTAGAACTCATAATCTTAAAGATAAAAAATGATATTTTAAGCCAAAGATAATCCTACTTTAACCGGTGCCAGGGTGCAGGATAACAAAAAGTCTATATAATAAATCGTTCATTCGTTGTCAATCGTGTCTGAATTCATTTGTTAGCCGAAGTACCTTCTAGAATCACTTGTAGTAGGCAAGTTACAACCAAAATCTGTTCAAACCCTGTTAATAGATTTGCGTCGAAATCGGATCATAGAATTAAGTGCTCCATTTGAATCCAAGCAGTAATTATGCTATTACGAACATTGTAACGATCTCATTAATTCTAGACCATTGAGAATTGCTTTCAAGACTACCAATAAAATTGTCGAATTAATTTAAGCGGCGAATCTAAACTTGCGATTTCACAGTGCCCGTCGCAACTCATCTTAATTTTCCAAGTTTCGTCTTTGAAGAGACATTACCCTGAAATGCCTGGCGTTGGTTATACTCGTAGTGATGTGGCCACGAATATCGATATCAAGTTCACTTCACTAACCTTAGTTGGTTTTCTTAAGTTAATTAAGATATATTTCCAGCATATTGGAAACGCACCTTATACCTTTTGCATGAAAATATTCACGATGCAACTCGCGTATGCCGTGCGATCATCGATATACTCGATAATAATATGAAACAAGTATTCCAATTATTAATTATTGTTTTAACTGTTAAAACGACACAAGACACGAATCTTAGCTATGCGACACGACGCCAGACGTTACAAATAGCTCAATTGCAATGTTAGTGGCCAGTGGTAGGAGCTGTGCGACTTCTTTAAACTTAATATGTAAGCTCGCTTTGATGGTTTCTAACATTTTCACTGTTATTCTTACTAGCGTCGGCCACAAAAAATGGTTCGTGACGTGACAGTGACGTTAAGTGGCGTTCAGTAATCACTGTCACTGACGAGGGCCGATAGTGTGGCACAAAATATTTGCTACAATATCATTTTTCACTGGCACTGTGCCGGCCCTGTTGTCTGCGGTTCGACCTTTAATCTTAAACTTTTAGGTTAGGCGCCGGTCACTTTGATAGTACCTAAGATTTGCGTCAATTATACACTAATAGATCCGGCGTTACTTTGCGGATATTTAAAAATAATTTTGTAAAATTCGTCGCAATTATACATTTCTACTAAAACATGCCGTGTCGACGGTATTGTCATCGTATACAAATTTGCGTTCGTTCACTAAATGTCCCCACCAACTTAATCCAACTGGAAATTCGCTCATTTAGTAATGAACTTTGCACTTTTCAAAACTTATTCAACCCGTGGGATTTCCGTGACTAAAATGGCATCATTAGTCGAATTGCCACCGGGAGTTGAATTTTATGAATATTTCTTGACGCGTTGCATTCCATTTCATAATTTGTAGCGTCCGATAACTTCATTTGATGGAATGCACTTTGTAGACACACCTTGCAACAAATTGTTATGATGACTTCAATTTGCGTTTGCATTATTATGACACCTACTAATAGATAACACGTCCCATTAGAATTGGAGCAGTGACATAAATCACTTTTTACAATATGAAATATAAATAAAGTTTGTATAAAGGATGTTATGTTTGCGGTTGTTCAAAAAATCATAGTTCGAACCCGTTAAATCCAATTTTTATTGAAATTATTTATTAAAATCTACATCATATATTTTTTCAAAATTTACACTCGTTTAGTTTAGAAGATAGAGGGGAGGGAGTTCGCCCATTTTACGACTTTGGAAACGTCTATCTATTAAACATAAGACTTAAAAAGAAAAATACTTTTCATGTATGCATGAAATTTTTCATGCATTTCCCATACATAAAATTTCTTTATCTTTCGTTCTTTACATTTTCAATTAAATATATTTATTTTTTATCCTTTGTAAAAAAAAACATAAGTTGGTTAACAGGATACATCTTCCTACCAAGTTTCAACAGTGTGACGCTTATAGTTACAAAATAAAGTAGCTGTGAAATACGGACGGACAGACAGACAGACTTGACGAAACTATAAGCGTTCCGTTTTTGCCATTTGGCTACGGAACCCTAAAAACATACATTAAACTTATATTTTCTAATAGTTCAGACTAATTCATAAGTCTTTAAGTACCTACAACCAAAGTGACCCGAGTCCTTTTGCGTTGAAATCATAATGTAAAAAAAAAACTTTATTAAAATCAGTCCGAATGTTCTTGGCTAGTATTGTATGACCGTCCTTAATTCTGAATTGAACTAAGTAATTAGTCTAGATATCAACAAGCAATTAGGCGAGCAAACAACTAAGGTGCACTTAGCAAAGAAAACTAGTTGTTATTAACTACGGCTACGCTGGATACCAAATAGCGAGCGTGCGACTCGAGTCGCATACGAATTTTGATAGGGCTGGCACTTGTGTGATTTATAAATGTAGGTAGATAATATTATCTTTAGCAAGAATTATAAGTTACTGCAGACATTGTGAACTATGTTTCGCCCCCAACCCCGTCCCCGTCCCACCCCAGCCCAGGCCCCTTCGAACGGGATAAAAAGTATCCTATGTCCTTTTTCCTGGTTCTACCCCTGCACCATTTCGCCCTGGCCCCGTCCTACCCCAGCCCCGGCCTCGTCTTATGGGATAAAATGTATCCTTTTTCCTTCTCCTGGTTTTAAGCTACCTACCTTTTTACATTTGCTTTGCATTATCAATAAGTAAACATACAAGTTACAAACATAGATGCATAGACTGCTTTAAATAAGTACCCTTGTCTCTTATTTTCCCATAGCTGGGTAAAAATATTAGTTAAACAGTTTCCTAAACTCCACGAATCAAGGGAGTATTTTTGCATTGGGCTACACTGACAGAATGCTAGCGCCTCCCTGTCAGTGTCATCTATTGGCCAGAAGATCCTTGTCGCACTGTTGCAATATACAACGGTACCAATAGGGTTAAACATGCATGCCTTTTATAAAGCATATTAATTTTAAAGATTGATTAAAGTGATATTAATTCGTATAACACAAGAAATAAAAACAAACTTCTCATTCCAAACTTCATGTGAGCATTTTCAATAATATAGCTAATAATGTGTTTGAACTACCTATTAATAAATAATAATAAATATTTGACAACATCACATACATTGCTAGCTAAAGCTAAGGCACTTGTGTTATGGAAAATCGGAAACAACGGTGGTATCACAACACCCAGACCCGAGACAATATCGTTTTCTACATTGACCCGACCGGGAATCGAACCCGGAACCTCACGAGATAGCGACGCCTGGAACCAGCGTGCTAGCCACTCGACCACGGAGGTCGTCAAAATTAAATTAAATTAATTAATTTAAGTTACACGTGAAAACTACCCTAATGTCGAAAGGGTATTTAAAATTCAAGACTTAATGACAAGAATGTATGGATAGTCCAGCGTGCACCAAACTGATGTACCTACCTGTTTATTTTTATTTGTATCATTTTTATGACAGCTAGTGGTGACTGAATGTGTTTCGGCGTTTCTTCTTAGCACTTGCCAAATTGTCTGTGTCTTATCTCGAAGCGCTAGTAGGGCCCAAAATATAAGGAGACATGTTCTAGCCCCATATGAGCCATAATTGATTGATATTAACTAATTATTTACGTTCATAAGTGGCATTTTGTGTCCTCAATTGAATTAAATTATTTTTGACTTTTACATTGAGAAAATGACAATATATAGGTATTATATGATTTCCCATCTTCTAAAATGACACAACCAAACTCGCAATACAATTGTTCTAAAGTTGCGAACTTGTCAATTCGTGAAGTAATAAGATGTTTCCCGTAACTGAATAGGATACGGGCTTTGTCCCGACTAGTGACGTGATGGGCCAGATTGCCGTGCCGTAGATGGAAATGCTAAAGCAAGCAAAAGCAGATTTAATTTTAAATGTTATAACTTTGCCTAAGTTGCCCGCAATTTAAGCAATGCTGCTTCAATATTCCCTACACGGAATGGTTGCCGCCTACGCAACATCACTAGTACCGACCCAGTTGATTAGTTTGCTGCAGACTAGAATTTATAACTTATGTAAAAAACACTGGGACATGCAATCTGTTCGAAACTGTTTCCTAGAAGTGGATAGTATTACCGAGTTTTAGGCTTCTACAACGAGGCTCATTGATTGGTTTCTAGTTGAGATACAGAATGTTTGGTAATGGTACATCGTGTGCCAAAAGAAAACGACTTATAATGGAGGTCATTACCTACATTTTCTGTCTTTTATTTATTTATTTTGATTTTTAATGGTTTTCATAAAAAATATCCGAAATTCGGCATTCGAATTATATATTTTTGAAACTTTAGTTGTTTTTCTGCAAATTATTTTTGTACGTTATAGCGCATTATTTGCGGTTTACTTACATCAAAATCTAAATCGTCTCTAACTATGGGCCTCATAAAGAAGCTCAAAATCACACAACGAGCGATGGAGAGGGCTATGCTGGGTGTTTCTCTACGGGATCGAATGAGATGATACGTAGAAGAACTAAGGTAACGGTCATAGCCTTGATAATCAGTTAGCTCCAGTGGCAATAGGCAGGGCATATAGCGCGAAGAACTGATGGCCGTTGGGGCAGGAAAGTTCTAGGTTGGAGACCCTTTGACAAAAGACGCAGCGTAAAACGCCCACCAATAAGATAGACAGACGACCTTATAATGATCGCAGGATCACACTGGATGCAGACCGCTAGTGATCGGTCACTGTGGAAAGAAGTTGGGGAGGCTTATGTTCAGCAGTGGTCGTCCTTTGGCAGATAATGATGATGTTGATGATGAACATCAAAATCACATACACAAGCCATTTTGTTCTCTTTTTATTTACTTGCAAAATTGCAGAATATAATTTTGATGATCTCGTCAAACTTCATGAAAACTTCTCTAGTCTGTTTTGGTGTGAATTTTGTATGCCGCATTTTGTAACCTGGGTCAATAAATGAGTAATTTTTTGGAGTTATTAAATGTTATTATAATTATTGCCACACCTTTTGCACAAGCACAGTTTAGAGTTGCAGGTAAAATATGAGAAAAATAGAAAAGAAATTGCAAATGAAAAATAAAAAAAGAACTAGATGGCTTGTGTATGTGACTTTGATGTTAGTAAAATAATGCACAATAACATACATGAAACACGATAAAAGTTATATTTACGCAAAATATTATTCAAATGCCGAAATTTGAATATTTTTCATGAACCTTAATCCAGCCAAAAGAAAAATGAAACGGGAAATGATAGCTAACAAATCCCATTTAAAGCAATTTTCATTAAGCACACGATGTACCAAATACCCTTTTTATAGATTTATAAATAAAAAGATTTCTTAGAGATGTTTGATTATTCGTATTCATCATTCATCATCATTATCAGCCAAAGGACGTCCACTGCTGAACATAGGCCTCCCCCACGGATTTCCACAGCGACCGATCACTAGCGGTCTGCATCCAGTTTGATCCTGCGATCTTTATAAGGTCGTCTGTCCATCTTGTTGGTGGACGTCCCACGCTGCGTCTCTGGTCGAAGGGTCTCCAATCTAGAACTTTCCTGCCCCAACGGCCATCAGTTCTTCGCGCTATGTGCCCTGCCCATTGCCACTTGAGCTTACTGATTCTCAAGGCTATGTCCGTTACCTTAGTTCTTCTACGTATCTCCTCATTTCTGATTCGATCCCGTAGAGAAACACCCAGCATAGCCCTTTCCATCGCTCGTTGTGTGATTTTGAGCTTCATTATAAGGCCCATAGTAAGAGACCATGTTTCGGATCCGTATGTCATCACTGGTAACACACACTGGTTGAAGACTTTCGTCTTCAGACACTGAGGTAGATGAGATGAGAAGACACTCTTGCGCAATTTCCCGAACGCTGCCCAGCCGAGTTGGATTCGTCGATTGACCTCTTTCTCGAAGTTGGACCTACCCAATTGGATCACTTGTCCCAGGTAGACGTACTCGTCGACAACTTCGAGAGTTGAGTTCCCAACGGATACTGGAGTGGGTACGACAAGGGAGTTCGACATAATTTTCGTCTTTTCCATGTTCATTTTAAGACCCACTTGTTGGGATACTCGGTCAAGGTCTTCGAGCATAGTGCCAAGATCGTCCAGCGTCTTTGCCACAACAACTATATCATCGGCAAATCGGAGGTGTGTGATGTATTCGCCATTAACATTGATGCCGATTCCTTCCCATTCCAGAAGTTTGAAGGCGTCTTCCAATGCCGCTGTGAACAGTTTCGGAGATATGACATCTCCCTGTCTCACACCTCTCCGCAATGGAATCGCCTTCGTGTTCTGCTCCTGTACTCGGACCGACATGGTGGCGTTATTGTAAAGGCACCTTAACACCTCTATATACCTATAGTCTATGTGGCACCGCTGCAGAGATTGAAGCACCGCCCAAGTTTCGATCGAATCAAAGGCCTTCTCATAGTCCACAAACGCTAAGCATAGAGGCATATTATACTCCTCAGACTTCTGTATAATTTGCCTAAGCGTATGAATGTGGTCTATGGTACTATATCCTTTTCGGAAACCGGCTTGTTCGGGAGGCTGGAAGTCATCAAACCTACGTGCGAGACGATTCGTGATAACCCTTGAAAACAGCTTGTAGACATGGCTCAGGAGTGAGATGGGTCTGTAGTTCTTCAATAAGGTTTTGTCTCCTTTTTTGAAGAACAACACCACCACACTCCTGTTCCATGCCTCAGGCGTGATGCCCTCTAGCAGCACGGAATTAAAGAGTCTCTGAAGGACTTTAAGTACCGGTGTTCCACCCGCCTTCAGAAGCTCTGCTGTGATTCCGTCCTCGCCAGGTGCCTTGTTGTTTTTGAGCTGTTTAAGGGCCATCCTAATCTCGTAGAGGCTGATGTCCGGGATGTCTTCGGTGTAGTGACGGGTCAGGATAGCTCGTGGGTCTCTGGCCGAGCTATCAACGGGTTTGGCTACTGAGGTGTACAACTGCCCATAGAACTTTTCGATCTCCCTCAAAACCTCTGCTTTCGTCGACGCTACACTGCCGTCCTCCGTCTTAAGCTTCGTCAACAGGCTCTGCCCAATAGACATGTCCCTTGCAAACACTTTGGAGCCTTGGTTCCGCTCTATCGTTTCTTTAACACTATTAGTGTTAAAGCAACGAATGTCGTGTCGCAGGGACTTCCATATTTGTCTATTGAGCTGCCTGTAGTTTTCAGCATTAACGGAGGTCTGCAGTGCCATAGATCGACGTTTTGCCATAAGGTCGATATTCGTCGTCGATATTCGTATTAAGAGTACTTTTTCTGTTATGACGCAAATCATGTCATAGTAAAGCACTCGATTTTACTAATATGCCGCTGTACAAATTTGAAATCGTTTTGTGTAATGGTTAGAGCTCATGACTAGTATGCCGGCCGTCGCGGGTTCAAATCCCGTAAGGTAACATCTGCCATGTTTGTGTCTGGGAGATGCCCCCGTCATAATCGCTGTCTGCTATTCGTAACATTAGAAAGAATATTCCTTTCTTCGAAACCACGACAATTGCTGTGTTATCTGGTGCATATATTTATTTATAAAAAATCACAATCTTTGTGGCTATAGTAGAGTTATCAAAAACAATATTTGTAGTACCTACCTGAGTTACAAGTATTTATTTTGGATGTTCTACGATACTAAATAAATTATTTAGATTGTTAACTGTAGCACCCATAAACTTTAAACAATAGAACCGCTCCTCCGAAGCCTCTTACATCAGACAGGATGTAATTACGAAAGATACACGTTTCAAGACTCAATTCAGAAAACTACCCTGCCATAAGCGCCCCTTAAACTTGTATGATTTACATAAGATCTCAATATGGCCGCTTGTTTGATCTTGAACTTCGTCCATGAATATTCATTGCAGACGTTAGCCTAAACATAGTCACAGCGCGCAGTAAAACGACCATGTCATTAAAGCATCTCAAACTCTCATGTTCAAGAAATGCTCCTAAGTTACGAGTATTTCAGTAACATAAACATAAAGATGAAAAAAAGAATACCAAAATTTGCGCACGGGTGGGAATCGAACCAACAACTTTATGGCTAACCGGGCCAAACGCTCTTCCAATTGATTGGCCCGGTTAGCCAGAAAGTTGATGGTTCGAGTCCCGCCTGTGCGCAAGTTTTGGTTTCTTATTTTTACCTTTATGAATAAAACATAAAGATTTTAATGCACTTTTTTATTTTAGTGCTTGAGATGTATAACCAATAGTAAACACTAAAGCTAGCAATAGTTAACATTATTGCATGTCAGTCTTGAGAAAGCCAAGTTTTTGAATTGAGAACTAAATTACATTGTAATTCGTTAAAGTATATTTAGCATAAATTGACCATTTGCGTGAAGATAAAACAAAAACCGGCCAAGTGCGAGTCGAACCCGGGCCAACTTTGTTTGAATAAGGGAATCCACTGACTTCCACTTTGTAAAATACCACAATATTTTGTTGACAGCAAATATAACTATTTGTATAAAGAACAAAGTTTTGTTTGCGGTTGTTGAAAATTTGCTATACCCCAAAAACTTCTCGTTCGATCTCGTCCGAACAAATTTTCGTTGAAAGTGTTTGTTTAGATCTACATTGTATATTTTTTCTCAAAATTTACACACCTTTAGTTTAGTAGTTAGATGGGGGGGGGGACGCCCATTTCACCACTATGGAAGTGTCTATCTATGAAACGTTAGACTTTAAAAGAAAATGATTTTAGACCTCTATGTCATTTTAAAAGACATCCCACACGCGTAGGTTTGACTATATATTTTTTTCTGATTTAGTTTTATGTATGGGAGCCCCCTCTTAAATATCATTCATTCACATCACGGTTAACAGAATACATCTTCCTACCAAATTTCAACAGTGTGATGCTTATAGTTACAGAAAGTTAATAAAGTATAAAGTTCTGTGACATACGGACGGACAGACAGACAGACTTGACGAAACTATAAGGGTTCCGTTTTTTGCCATTCAGCTACGGAACCCTGAAAATAATGAATTTTTTTAGGAGTTCTGACGCTAATATTGCTTAAAAATACAGATGTCCCGTTTTTTCGCAGCTTGCAGCTGGATTACATGTGATTTGCACAAAGTGACATGGCTGTCACAATATAACTGTGTCCTCAGATTTAATGTAAATATTAAGCGTCCATTAAACTGTTGTATTTAACTTTCCCGTCAAAGGCTTATGCGGGGCGAATACTTCAGTAATGGATACGTTAAGTGGTTACTTGACTCCCGAAATTGATGAGGATAAAGCGACATCTACAAGGATCCGATTTGATCATCTTAACGCGGTCAATTTGAATTTAACATTGTTTAGTCAGAACTTTTACCTTAAATAGCTATGGCAAATATTTTTTCGTAAAGATGTTGAAAATCATCATGATTGAACTAAAAAATATTAAGCGATTAAGCTAAGCTTATGACAATCTCTCTTATGTACGCCCTCCATAGTCTAGTGGCTAAGCACGCTGGATTTCAAGACGTCGCCGCTCCAAAGTCCCGGGTTCGATTCCAGGTCGGGTCAATTTAGAAAACATATTTTTTTGTATCATAATTTTATTGTCTCGGGTCTAGGTGTAGAGATACCGCCGCTTTGTCTGATTTCAATAATATCCAAGCGCATTAGATATTTTTTTTGGGATCTGCAGGCCTACTACGAAAAACGAAATCCGTCAATACGATGATCGTTTTGCGGATCCGAAGCATTTTGTAGTAAGGATTTCATACAAAAAATGCTTCGAATCCGCCAAACGATCATCGTATTGTCGGATATCGTTTTTCGTAGTAGACCCTCAGAGCAATCACTGTGTAAATCCAATATTTATTGATTTAACCATCCCACGAAACTTATTCATTGCTTCATCGTTATCGTTTTAAAATTATTTCATTCTCTTTAGCTCTTGTTTATAAACTCATATATAATGTCTTGATTATCTTTCGTACACATTATTTCATATTCTGGCCTTACCAGACAAATATTAGCTAAGTTTTTTCATATTCAAAGTAGTAAAGTCTTCAGTGAGTTTGCGTTTATGTGCAGCTATGTCATTTTCGCATTAAACTTAAACTCGTTATAATAATTGAGTTGTTAGCGACTTAGTAAACAGTTGTTTTCTTTTTGTCTTACATTTTCTGTTTATACCATGCCTTTGATTTAAATATACTCTTTGCACGAAATGCCCTGAGTAAAAGTTGTGAATAAAAAGTTTTTCTGATTGCAAGTAATTAAAAAATACTATCACAAAGAAAAAAAATATTTTTCTGTTGCCACTGATAAAATAAAATTGGAAGGAGGTCTCACATGTCTAACCACTTTTCAACAAAAATCGCTTGCACACACTTCACAGAAACGGGTGTAACTAAACTAGACATTTGACTACAATCACATCTGGTGGTAGGTAGTAGGCAAGGTGCGAGATTTTGACTCTTAACGATAAATAACAATAGGATTTCTATTGTGTCTCCTAATTTCGCACCGCCCGCCCCCACGCCCCAGTGTCCCGCAGGCAAAGTCTCAACGAAGCGAGTCTCACCGGCCAATTGCGAGTCGGACCCGCGCACTGAGGGTTCCGTGACCACTTTTACTAAAATAGGGCTCCACTGCGTTTCACTTAGACAAAATACCACAATATTTTGTGGACAGCAAAAATAAATTTTAGAAAATGGTTGGATGGTATTACGATACACCATGTCATTTTAAGATACCTATCCATAGACATCTCAAATGCATAGGTTTGAGCAATAAAAATTTTATTTGTTTTAGTTCCCTTAAATGTTATTATTTTTATTTTTTTGTATGGGAATCCTAAAGTGATTAACAAGACTACCTGCCAAGTTTTATCTGTGTAATGCTATTAGTTTCAGAAATTGACAGTGGCTGTGACATACGGACGGACAGACAGACTTGGATTTTTTAAGGGTTACGTTTTTTGCTATTTGGCTTCGGAATACTTAAAAATACATGGTTAACGTTTAAAACAAGAATAAGCAGGTCTTGAAAGGCAGAACGGAGTAAACAGACTCCTAACGGATGACCAGTGCTCTTAATGGACAAAGTTTTTCGACCACAAATCCCTTCCCGGGAACGACTTAACTCTTCAAGGTAGAGTTGGTTCAAAATAGAGGAGTTGGTCCATATACTCATTTGAAGGTAATCATTGCTAATTTACAACTTATTGCCAATGAAAGAAAAAAGAGCTTCTTTAAAATATCATCAAAAAAATATGATTCGGTGTTTGTAGGTAGTCTTGGTCTCTGCAGTTGGAGGGATAGGTAGGTGCTCGAAATTTTGTTAACATGAAGGAAGAGATTATCAATTACTGATAAAGTAAAGTAAAGTTAGCCTGTAACGTCCCACTGCTGGGCAAAAGCCTTACCTCAATTACGAGCCATACTCCACCACGCGGGCTCAGTGCGGATTGGTGGAGGGGTGTTAGCAAGGCAAGCGGCTAACCCTGCTATCAGAATACAATAGAACAGAAAATTTATTTGCATTTAGATAGGGCACACTTAATCATGATCCTACAAATATTTTCGATGTTTAGCCTACTTAGCCATTGTCAACAGCATGCTTATATTTACTTCATTACAACTTAACTTCCATTTTAGGTTATTTATTTACAATATATTGATTTAAACTTACATGGCCATTAACATTAGAATAGATGGAAACGGGATTGCTACCATGTACCTTATTTTTTTTTGAGTTTTCGATATTTCGGCACTGTTTGAAGTGCCATGGGTACGGCGTAACTGAAGTTGTTGCGGGTAAGCTGTTATTGCATCTTAACTCTGTGACTCTTGTCTGACGACGATGAAGCGAGCTCACCCAGTAGAAGCCTGTTCACTCTTACTTTGAAAATAATACGGTTGTAAACATTTGGAAACACACAAAAAGTTGTTCTTGATAAAGTTTTTCTCAGTTGATCAGTTTTGCGTTTATATCACAGTATACTCACTGCGAAAGGTAAACTAAAGTCATTTCCACTCTAAAGTGCCCGTATTTCAATATGATGGTTATTTGCCGTCTTTCGTCTAAGGACGGAAAATAGCCCGGGCTAGCGTACTTTAGGTTATTTCGTAATTCTATTTCAATTAGTTTTTTTTTGAAGCTGATGTGTTGATATTTTAACCCAAGTTCAGGTTCATGCTTAAACTCTAAATTGCGGCCTTAATATATCGCTTTCACTTATCACTTGTACCATAACACACCAACATCGAAGTTGTAGTGTTTATACCGGATTAGGAGTGAGTTTGAGAAATGTTTCAGGTAGGGCACCGATACCAGCTATTTTTACATCGCCACTTAGTCTTCGTGACTTTGTTTTATCGGCACCCGTTATCTATTATCAGAAGTTAGTAAGAAAAAGCGATTTGCGTTGAAAGTTCGCCTGACCTGTAAAATATTGCCGTAGCTTTTGTGTTAAATGTTCCAATAATTTTAAGTGTCTAAATGTGATTGTTTAAAGATTATTATTTATGCTGACTTGAATGAATTTTTCGCGTAAAAGACATTTATAATCAATATATTTGCATAGTCTACTGGTAATGCATGGATTTTATTGAATTTCTATGATTATTATATTTTAAATAGATTTACTCTGGCGTAAAAAAACATGACAATAACATAATTGACGACTATGTGAAGCCTCCCAATCAAGTGTGTTCACTTTGACATTGTTTTTCAAACGTTATACGTGGGATCAGACAGCGAATATTGTCTTACGTGTCAGTTAACCCATTTAGTACCTTTTAATCAACTCGACAGTACATTGTTGTTAGAAATCAGCAGTTTTAGAATTGCTACATATCAATTCAATCTTATCAGTCTGTCATGCAGGCGTTCCTCAAGGTCACTCACGCTAGTCAGGGCGTCTGATTGAGTTCTGATTACACCACGAAGTCTGTTAATAGAAAAATGGAACCATGGAAGACGTCTGTTCTGTATAAACGAAGTTAGTATTTTTACGCCATATAGGTAAGAGATTTCTATCACTAAGAGATTTCTGACGTAACTTTTGTCACCTTCGTTTTCATTTCCCTTACAATTAATGTACTCTGAATCATAATATCATAGTTACTTATGTATTAAACTATCTTTCTTTTACCTAAAATGAGAACATTCAATTCATAATAATCATATTAAGTATACAACGTATAATTTTAAATGCGCAATATCTCGGACACCCCAAAAGATTTTTAATTCAGTTGACCTAATTCTGAAAGAAAAAATATATTTTAAAAAAAATTAAGCTCTTATATGGTATTTTAGTTATACTGGCACTTCTGTGGCCATAGTGCGAATCGGAGTGAGACTTACTCGATCAAACGCACCGAGCGCGTTATATATGGGATTGAAGCAGCGCCGTCTAGTGGCTAACGTTTACACTAAATCAATCCCATATAAAATCGCGTTAACTCACTCGATGCGTTTGATCGAGTAAGTCTCGCTCGGACTCGCACTACGGCCTCTGATCATTTCTTGCTCTGCAGACGACGTTCTGTCGAGAGAGGAGTCGGTAGGTAGTTATAGCACCGGGCCGCGTCGTGCTGACATTATTATTATTATTACTATCTACGCTCATAAAGAACTAACCATTGCTTTACGTATTTTGGTGGGTGTCCGCACGTGATGGCTTACTTTATTAATAAATAGTCAGGGCAACATTTTAACGTTTTTTTAAAAAATAACGTTAAATAACGTTTTTTCAATTGCGGATTTAACGTTACACTTTGCGAAAATTGAGAGAAGACGACCAACCAACTTAGGGATGATAATATGAGTTATGCTTATTCTAAAAAATATGTTTTTTTTTTTCAAATTATTTGTAAGTTTTATACAAGAAAACCTCTTCGCAACATTCTAAAATAATTCAAAACGAATCGCAAAACTCGCACCCTCACGCGTAGTTCGCGTGTATCTACGAAAGCCACGAAGAGGCGACCTGGAGCTCTATTTATGAATCATTCGCTTGAATATGGCGAGTGAGTATCGTTCGAAAACGAATTAAAAATCAATGAAAATCACGCAAAATATTGACGTTGGTACTCACAAAATTCATTTATCTTTTTTTCAAATCAATTACACGTGTTATTATACTAATTTTCATAGGAAAGCGGACATTAAACAATGAATATCACACGCCATCTTGACGCAAGTGATTCAAAAATAGGGGCCCTGGTGTTAGTAGTTTTGACTCAGTCGCTAGTCCACAATAATAAATAGTTTCTTTTTAAGAGTTTTCCTTTTTTTGAATCAGTATCGTTTGTACAACCACCCGTGAGCTCGTTGCTGACTAAAACAATACCTTGTATACCTCAGCAAGTGAAACTGACTGTAGGTTAAATCACAATCATAGAGTATTCATCTCAATTCATCGCAATCATATTTCTGAGAGCCCCAGCCCAATATGTACACACCCGCATTTTCTTTTTCCGCGTAAAATTCGATAAAATGGACGGCACAAAATTCAATTTTATTCGAATTGGAAAGTGCAAATATCACTATTATAACGTATTGTTGCTTCTATTTTCCAAATATGCAGCTTCGTTGGATACTTGAATGATTTTGCAGCCAGTTTAAGGTGTATTGTGATGTTTTTTGAGCAAGGCAGATAGGTATCGCGATAAGCTTTTACAAAATTTAAATTATTTAATAGGTGCATAGTACATACTAAATTGATAGTTTGTTTTAATAAAAAGGTTATTTTCATATTTATAGGTCACTTAAATAAAAGCTTGTTTTTACAGGAAATTAATTTATATTGTTTTAGGTGATATCCGATTTGGCAATTCATATTTTTCTGATAAGCGCTATTCTGGTTACGTTCTGTAATAGGAACTTTTTTTCATTTGTTTATTGTTAAAACGTTAGCTAGATAGGCTTTATAGCCCATAAAACAATGTTACAAATAGTTTACAGATAGTATACTCGTATATATTGGAATAGAAATAACGGTTGCTACAATGGAAATGGCTGTATAAAACTTTGATTCCTTTAATGGATTGCATTTTAAAAAATGGCGAATTCCTATTCCTAGGCCATTTGAACATGATACAACACTAAGTTTTATAGTTTGATTAATGAACAACTAGAAATACGTCACTCAATAAGTACTAAAAATAATAATAAAGTATGTTTTTATTTATTTAAACTTTATTGCACTATAAAATGTACATGTTAGTTTAAGACTAATAATCATTTCAAAACCTAGCCAAGGACAGAAAAGCTTAAGTCAACAAAATACGATTATTTCACTCATTTAAATCATTTCATGTAAATCAATATATTTGTATTAGCCATTCATAATTTCGTACGAGTACAAATATTCCGTTAAACATGCTTACAGTAATTCCTTTCCTTCTGTTTTATATGCTTTGATATGAATTTCAAATATCCATCTTTGATATAGTGGTTATCGGGATTTAATAAATCCTCCATAGAAAGAATAGCTTTTCTCCAAGTATGGTGCTCTGCATTATATAATTTCGGCGTCAATTGTTTACTTATATATGTATGTATACCATTATATGTATGTTTACCATTGTCAGCGTGGATAATGAAATTAACATGAGCAATACACGGCCATTTATCTGACTCACTTTCCAAAAATATAATGGTACAAATATCAAAAATCTCTATAGAATTATGTGTTGTTGTTATACTGAAGAGTAAACGTTTCCAGAATTATTTTTAATATCAGGTACATTGAACTCAAACCTGACCTCGTACCAAGGCTTGAAAGTAGAAATAAAATTTACATTCTTCTGCGGGTCTATCCTCAAAGTGAAGCCAGAAGGCGTGGGTGTCTTTGATTCATCATAAGTAATATGTGCGAGTAACGCATAGGCATCGTCAGACGATAAAAGGCTGGCAGAAGATTGGGATTTTCAAGTTCTTGAGGAGTGAGTGAGAAGACATGAATTTTGGCTAAAACGTTCTGAATGGATGTATCGGTTTGGTTTCGTTAAATTTTTGGCGAAGCGATCTGCTGCGTTGAGCAGCTCTCACTCGTCTCTATATCCAGGTTTTCCAGCGAGAACACCGCCTCTATAACGTCGGGACATGCTTCTTTGAAGGTGCTGTCAGCCAGCACTGCCTTTGCATTCTTTTCAATAAACTCTTCACATTTCTTTTTCAAGTCGATACTCGTATAAGTGTTGTGTAGTACCAGTTTGTAAGCTTTAAGGACGGTTTGTACGGTTAACGTCGAAGAAACCTCATTGAGGCACGCCTGCAATAAACCAGGGAGTTGATAAGCGCTTGCTGCTTCAGCTAAGTCGAAAATTGAGCAGGATTCGGTGTCCAAAGTTTCTGTGTAGATGTATTTTAACATCGCCTGGAAAACCTGCGGTTCGATATCCGTGATGGTGATCTGGGAGTGATCCCCGGCAGCTGCAGTGAGCTTCTCTGCGAGGACAGGAGACGCCGTCGACAAGATCACCTTGTGCCCCTCGACGCTTTGCTTCGCTTTACCCACAAGAAATGTGCAGTCGGATCGCGGTGTGACGAAGAAACAAGTCGTTGCCCTGCTTTTCCAGTCCTCGAATGGAAATTGCCACTGCGAAGACATGTTGACGTCCTTCGTGCCTGGTTCAATTAAAATGAAAATATGACTGCTTAAAACACTATACATTTACTTTTATATACTTCTCCTATTTCAATTGTGGTTTTCTTGACTGCCGATTTATAAGATAAAAAAATAAAAAGGATGTGGTATTGGAATTCCAGTTGATTGGCAAAATAACGATATGCGCTATCAACTAGACTCTTTCCGCAAATACGATAAAAAAACCGCCATTCTATTACCTACAATCTACTAACATCAGTTTACGCACAATTTATTTATGATTTATTTGTATAACTATAGTATCTCGAATGTATTTTATGATTTATTTAATATTACTCACTCATTATTTGCAAATGTTCTGCCACTGATTCATTTTTCGGCGTTAAGTTCGCCAATTGTACAACTCACGGTGCAAGAAAGTTTAAATAAATGTTTTTTTTAATAAGTTAATCTTCTACGACTTGGCCATCTTCAGCGTCGGTATGGCATGCTCTATCTGGGAGCAGTATACTCATACCAATAATAATAATATTCAATCAATCTATATCGCAAAATCTCTTTTCATGACTTTAAGGTACCACCAGGAGGGAATGCTTTTAGCATTTAATCTACCTTTTGTACATTCGCCGTCAGATATATTGGAGCAGACAAGGTAACCAAATACTTCTGAACAGTTCAAAAAGTCAATAAGTTCTATACACTACAAATTAAAATTAATATCAAATCATTCATTACTGCTTAAATATCTAAGCAGATGTTAGTCAATAACTTCGATATACATAACTAACCAAAAATATCTGAACACTCACTTGCCTTTTTCCTTGCTTGATTTTTTTAAATTTACAAGTTTAACTTCCTCGGACAGAGCCGTACATACAACCCTTCATTAATAAATTCAATATTTACACTTAACACTACAAAACTAAAACTAACTTTTTTTTTGGTTTCGCTGGAAAATGCTTTACGCATACCTGCCGCCCTCGGGGGAAGGCAGCAGGTTATGTGGGACTCTCCCCGATCGGGGCATACCCACTAAAAACCAGCGGCGTTCTCGGGAGCCATGAGTTCGGGGCCACGAGTCAGCGCCATAAGCACACATCCGCGGCCCCTCACTGACTAGACCGACACACGGTCTCACCCGATCTGAAGAGGGCAAGTTGCCCCTGCCTTCAGCGCCAAAGGAGGTTATCCTCCGGCTTGATGTCCCGACGATGCGTAGAACGCATTACACACCATCGAGTCTTTTAGTGGGAAGCGGACGCCCCCGCGTCCACGACCCGAGGTACAGGGAGGGGCATGTGCAGGTGGTGGAGGTTCCTCCTGCGCCCAGTACGCCTTCGTCGCATAAGGAGTGCGTCAGCCGCAACCTCTCGCTCTCGCTCCGCGCTCTCCTTATCGACTATCACCCGCTCGCAAAATGCGGCCATGGCTCGCCAAGCCTCCCTGTCGTCGGCCATACGCCGGACTATAGAGTCCAGGCTGAGGTCGGTCCCCACGTGTGCTCGGAGGGCACGGCGGTCAGCGACCCACGCCGGGCACACCTCGAGGGTATGCTGTGCCGTATCCTCCGGAGCATCAACTAAAACTAACCTAGCCTAGCCTAACCTAACTCATTGAAATGCGGGGCTGACGTTCGCATTTCAATGCTCAGGAAGGGAGTTTAGCTCGAGAATAACGATCCGAATCAGAGTGCGCGATCTGCGATCAGAGCACGCTTTACTTTGTTTCCTCCTTTGTCTTCATTGTTTTCTTCAATAGCACACATTATTATGATGATTCCAGCACAAAATCACAATAAATTACTAGAAAAAAACAATTACTGAAACGAAGAAACAAAATCCAACTTCCTCGTTTCGTTTCCCGCGCTAAACTCTTTGCTTGAATTTATTTAATGCATGACACTTTCATGACAGTGATGACAATACTGAAAACTGCAAAGCGTTACAAACTGCGAGCGTCATCTTACTATAATATGAAATACAAAAAGAGTTCCTATTTTTAAATAGTACTTATAGTTAAGTTGGAAGCACTTCCTTCTGCAATTTTCCTCGATTGCGTAGATACATTTGACGTTATAAGTGTTCAGATAATATTGGTTAGTTGTGTGTATAGAAGTTTTTGACTAGCTTCAGTTCAGATATTAATGAAGTAATGAATGTTCTGATATTATTGTTAACTTGTAGTGTATGGAACTTATTGACATTTTAAACTGTGCAGAAGTATTTGGTCACTTTGTCTGCTCCAATATATCTGACGGCGTCTGTACGTTTGAAGTTTTTTAATAAATAAATAATGGTTTAGTCTGACCCCGGTCACTGTCATTCCGGTATATAAATAGTTTTCTATGCAAGGCGAAGACCTCCCAACCTACTGAATATCATAAAAACCGCTTCAACCTTTCCCTGCTGTTTGTTCTTGCATATGTCGCAGCTATCTGGCTAAATCAGCCAGGTAATGGAGGCCTAGGTAGCTTATTAAGGGCCAGATGGCTGCCATTATAGTATGTGTAAAATAAACACTACAAAACGCCAAACACACCCAATTTTTATATCGAATTAAATAAAAAAAACTTACATATATGTTTATTGAAAGTAAATATTTACTTTCAATAAACATATAAATAAATAAGCTATGATTTACAAGTAGGTACACCTGACACGTAGGCTCGCCACCTGGACAGGGTCCCAAAAAAAATCTACTTTTTAATAATCTAATTAAGTTCTGTTGTTACGTAGTAATGAATATATGTAAAACTGTTTGCAATACCTTAGCGGTTACTTAGTCTAAAGTACCTACATGATTAATATTTTGAGAACTCTTACACTACATTCACTTAGTGAGCAAAATAAAGATATGATTTGAAAAAGAAAAAAAGTTTTATTTCATATTCATAAAGATGAAATAAGAAACCAAAAATTTGCGCACGGGCGGGACTTGAACCAGCAACCTTTTGGCAAACCGGGCCAAACGCTCTTACCAATTGAGCTACCGTGCTGTCAGTCCGACCCTGCGAAATTTGTGGTTTCTTATGAAAACGTCGATTGCGTGACGCTTAGCGCCATCTAGCCGTCTGTTTATGAAACAGATGGCCCAAGCAGTTATTCTTTACAGAATAAATTCAACTTGGAAATTGATGTCGCTTCGCTATCTAATGTTTTAGAATGTTTTTAACACTCACAGTGTCATATTTTATATTCATAAAGATGAAATAAGAAACCAAAAATTTGCGCACGGGCGGGACTTGAACCAGCAACCTTTTGGCAAACCGGGCCAAACGCTCTTACCAATTGAGCTACCGTGCTGTCAGTCCGACCCTGCGAAATTTGTGGTTTCTTATGAAAACGTCGATTGCGTGACGCTTAGCGCCATCTAGCCGTCTGTTTATGAAACAGATGGCCCAAGCAGTTATTCTTTACAGAATAAATTCATTGTTTCATAAACAGACGGCTAGATGGCGCTAAGCGTCACGCAATCGACGTTTTCATAAGAAACCACAAATTTCGCAGGGTCGGACTGACAGCACGGTAGCTCAATTGGTAAGAGCGTTTGGCCCGGTTTGCCAAAAGGTTGCTGGTTCAAGTCCCGCCCGTGCGCAAATTTTTGGTTTCTTATTTCATCTTTATGAATATAAAATATGACACTGTGAGTGTTAAAAACATTCTAAAACAAGTTTTATTTCTTAAATTAAAAGTGTGGTACCCTGTTAGGGTGCAATATATTATTATTAAACAACAGGATTTTTCATAAAATAGCACTCCTTTTGTTGTCTACTGAAACCTTCCCACGGAAAAGCTTGTGAATTCACAGAACTGACAGGAGATGTCCTGTCAGTTATCGATCCTGACGTATATGTAGACACGTTAGTACTAACATAAAGGGTAAGGCAGACCCGAATTGTGAAGCATTAATAGTCTAGAAATACTTTCTTCCATCAATATCTAGTTTCTGGCGCCTGTAAGGCGATTCTTCTTCTAATTTGTCTTTTATCAATGAATAAAAAGACGGTAAATTGCTAAATCCGTGTGCTATTTTGTGCGCAGTATAATAATAAGTTTTACCTTAGTTCTTTTCATTTATTTTGACCCGACTGCGCCAGACGGAGGGGTATATATTTTTCAAGCGTATGTATGTATGTATGCATTTATATGGTACGCCCTACAGCCCAAATGGCTGAACGGATTTTAAGATGTGAGGAGTCTTTAAATTTGTAATAATACTAAAAGATAAATCTTATAAAAACATGTAGGTAGTTACATATTATCGTGAAATGTGAGACGTGCTGCAGACGGGGATAAACAATACTTGAAGAAATACCAAAACTAAGTTACTACGACTATATGTAATAATATGATAGTAAATGTTTGCTCGCCTTATCAACGAATACCAAAACTTTAAAATTAATATTCATAGCAATTACAGGCACGAAATACAAAGCCGGCGTACAATATTCTGAACGCCCAATTTTCTATAATGACAGCGTCAAGACTATTTCGACGTAAGCACAGCTCAAATCGAACAGCCATCTTAATTATCTACAGACATTCATAATTGGTTTCTCTGATAAATAGGGTCACATTATTGACGTGTCTGTTAAATGCCAAGATGGTCTTACGGCACTTCATAAAAATAAAAATAGTTTTTTTTTATCACGAAGAAAATCCTTAACTTTAAAGTAAATTAATACCACGATATCGGTTACCCATTTTTTAAAATTTAGTTACTAAATTGTTAAGATCCATGGTTCGCTGGTTTGATACTTTTAGCATTAAGTACGCTATAAAGACAATGCTTAAAATATTAATTAATAAGTAATGACAATTTTCGTTATCATATGTATAAATCTTGACTTATATCTTCAATTCAGATTCCTTATTTCAATAATGTGTCTGTTTTTACTTGGTCTACAATTCAAATTACTTCGTCAGGTATTAAATCTAATTTGTAGGCGCTATATACCTTTAATACCTACCTGACGACATTTAAATGTACGCTGCTAGGTGTATAACGGTTATTATAATCCGGCAACGGCAACGACTTAATTGAGGAAAATTCAGCAGAACCATTTCTGTCAAAATTATGAAAGCAATCTGAAAGTAGGTAGTATATAGTCCCCCTAGCCGATTTCGAGTACGGTGGCCAGTCACAACGACTAACCGACGACGCGGGACATATTATAGTGCACAAGTGTGTGCGCAAGCACAGGTACACTCTCTATTCCTTTCACTCAAATAGCCCGATGGGACAGCAATCTGACACGACCGGAGAGAGTTCAGGCGCAGGACCAATGGCTTTACGTGTTTAAGAAGGTAGTAGTACCCTACTGACAAAAGCAACTGTTTTGGTGAACTGAGGCCGTAGTGCGAGTCGGCGCGAGACTTACTCGAGCAAACGCATAGAGCGCGTAAACGAGATTTTATATAGAATTGCTTTTAGTGTAAACGTTGACTCGCACTACAGATACGATTCTGTCTGTCGATCCGTGGACACCTAACGTGTTAACACCCGTAAAATACATTGCTCTGATCCCAAAGTAAGTAGCTAATTGCACTTGTGTTATGGAAATCAGACACAACGGTGGTACCACAACACCCAGATCGGAGCCATTATAGAACATTTTGATTTTTATATTGACCCGACCGGGAATCGAACCCGGGACCTCGGAGCGGCGACTCCTTGAAACCAGCGTGCTTAGCCACTACGCCACGGAGGTCGACTGTAGAGGTATGGATTACTGAAATTGATGACGGATAAATTCTTTCAGTTAACGATATATGTTTGTAAAGATTATTATCTTGCACTGGTAGCAAATTGTATGCGTCTGTATTCACTCAAAATTAAACTACGAACAATGATGTGAAATAAGATAAGTATGTAAGCCTCTACCTATAGACATATTTTATTGAGATGTATCTCGTTAATAATTTGGTGATTTACTTACCCACTGTATGTATGTCGCCAGTAGGTTATTAATAATAATAAGAAAATGAGTAGTATACGCCATACTTAATAGGTTTCCGTAGCCGAATGGCAAAAAACAGAACCGCTGTAGTTTCGTCAAGTCTTTCTGTCCGTCCGTATATCAATCCCATTTTTTTTAAACTTAACATCACACAGCTGAGACTTGGTAGGTAGGTGTATCATGTTAACCGCTTCACGATTCTTATACAAATATTCAAAAATACTGATATATACTTATATGGGGGTACCCATAAATGAAACTAATGCATTAAAAAATAATAATAATAATAAAATAGCTTTATTCAGAAAAAGATTTTTACAAAGGATTACAATGGAGTCTTCCCATTAAGTATTTAAGAAAAACTTGTGAATTGGGAATGATTCGCTACTTCCCGTTGGTTCCATTTAACCTAAACATTTATAAACAAAGAGTTTAGCTTATAAGCATAGTACAGAGTAAACATTTATAAACAAAATACAAAGTAACACAATTAAAAGAGATATGTATGTGTGTGTGTGTGTGTGTGTGTGTGTGTGTGTGTGTGTGTGTGTGTGTGTGTGTGTGTGTGTGTGTGCGTGAGTGTGTGTGTGTGTGTGTGTGTGTGTGTGTGTGTGTGTGTGTGTACCCACCGTTAAGTGACTCTGGCCAATATTTGCTCAGCTTGCTCGAAGTCAAGTATTTTTACCCAGCTTGTTACAGAAGCTTTGCAGTGAAAGAGTGTCATAGGATATATATTAAGAATACCGTTAATTTTATTGTGTAAAAATGCGGACTGAGACTCGAACTGCCGCTTCGCAAAAACCCTACGCACAGGTTTTCTAACGGATACCAAGTCGTTTCTTCTTCTACTATGTAGGGCACGATCAAATTTCAGTGTTTTATGGTGACGTATAACAAGATTAAGTATAAAAAACCTACTAAATGCGCGAGCCTGACTCGCACTTGACCGGATTTTTACTCAAAAGTTGTACAACTTAGAGGATCTTATGCTAAAAGTATTTACGCCTTGAGACCTCTTCGTTCAATACTGAATTCAATGGAACACCAAAATGTACATTTATACATTCAAAATGTGTCTCGTAATATCTTTGAGCCCAAAGTTCCCTTCTATTTCTAATTTTAACCCCCGTTAGAGTTTCGGTGAGCACAAATATTCGACGAACGAGATTAAAATCCTTTGACTCTATTTGCAGATCGAAATTGATTTTTTACGAAGAGTCAACCTGTAAACTTGCCAGGATTCACATTTTTGACTACGTGCTAAAAGGTCATATGTTTCACATGATTTAACCACACATGTGACGTTCTAGATCTGATGTTGAAATTTTATATCTCTCAGTAAATATGAGGTTGAATATTTTTTAATCATGTTTGCCCTTTCAGAGTTTTCTGTGCATTAAACTTCAGTAATGAAAAAATATAATCTTCAAATATCTCGGCTAATAACAATCTTTTTGGCTTACCTAAATTTCAATTATCTCTCGAATGATTAAGTTATCTTTAGTTGTAACCTCTGATATACAATTTTATTAGTACTTATTCCGTTAAATATTCATGGAATGTATTTGAGATCGCACGAGAACTTTTGAAAAGAAAAAAAAAACTGTGAAAGCACTCCGGGAGTGCCGGCAGAAGTGAAAACTTGAATATCAACGTTGTGCATTTTTGATTTTTTGGAATAGTTATTATCAATATAAAAGTACTATCATTTTTGTGATAGAATACAATAATAATAATAATAATATAATATTTTTATAGAATACAATATTTATTTATTGCGCTATCGTACACAAACATTACAATTTATATTATATTAAATTACATTAAAAAGTTTATCTCTCAAAAAAATCAACTTACATCCATAATTTCGCCAACCGTCTTACGGTTTTTCGATCAGCCCACGTGTCCTGACGCGAGTTTCACATTTTTCCCCCATCCCACAAAAGTGCTCAAAGCCGCTAAAGAAGTTTTCACTTCAAAAATGTTCATAAAAATTCAACCGCCTTGAAAAAACACTAAAAGGACTAAAATAACGCTAATAGGTGAAACGAGTCGGTCATCATTTGAAGTCGGTGCATTGTCAACCCGTCAACAGACTGCAGCAGTCTACGTAACCACAATGTGTCATGTTTTTAAGGCGGTGCAATTTTCATGCAAAAATAAAACGTGGTTTTTAGTTATTGTATAAGCTACAATGTATTTAGTTGAACTAAAATAGTTATAAGAACCTTCTTCTCGGTGTAACAAAAAACTTTGAAAACCGCATCGAAATCAGTCCAGCCAAACGCGAGATATTCGCAGACCAACTTACAGGTCGAACTGAGAACCTCCTTTTAATGCAGTAGGTTAATAAATAATAATTTACACAGTTGAGTTGTTGCTTGACTGTTTACAAAAAAACAGTTGTAAACAGTCAAGCATCGAAATTCCCGACACAAATACCAATTAAATGTTATCGCGGCCAAATGCTCGTATCATTACGATATCGTTGAGGTTTGAAGAATTATTAATAAACCGGCCAATTGCGAGTCGGACTCGCGCTTTTGTTGACTGCAAACATAACTTTTTACATAGTGTTTGTATGAGGAACAAAGTTATGTTTGCGGTTGTTAAAAATGTGCTATATCTCAAAAACTACCAGTTCGATCTCGCCCAAACCAATTTTCGGTAAGGGGGGGAGGGGAGTCAGTTAACAGCATACATCTTCCTACCAAATATCAACAGTGTAAATAAAGTGGCTGTGACATACGGACGGACAGACAGACAGATTCAGTATTTTGCCATTCGGCTACGGAACCTTAAAATAAACTTAAAAAAAAAGTAAAAACGGACTTCAAAACCAAAATGCACTAAAAAGTCTTAAATAAACTCTTCACCATTAAATGGAAAGGAACCCGTTTTAGGCAAACAATTTCTTTTTGGAGTCGGTGCTGTGATAGTTGATGCTTGATGGTCAAAGTGATGGCACCGTTTTCTTCGATTACACCAAGATTCCATCATCAGATCCCAAAATGAAAAAAATGGGACCAACTAGAAGGTACACCCTCTAAGTAGGTGAAAAATTATTAATGTTAGTTAGTTCACATGTTGAATGTTTATAAAATCTTTCTTGGTTTATTTTTATAAAAAATATGTCAGTACCGACCGTTTTAGTAAAAAATGACTTCGTTTACACTTAAATGTAATAAAATAAATTAAGCCTTAATTGCTGTAAGTAAAGATAACTAAACTTAAATAAACGTAAATTAAAATTAAATAAACCTAAATTAATATGAAATCCCTCATAAGTAGCTAAATTAAGCTTATTAATTAGTGTATTCGGTAAACGGTTTAAATTTTACACCTTGTCCCTCAACAAAGGCCTCCTCTAACGCTTTCCATACTGTTCTATCTTTGGCAAGCCGTATCCATTGTAGTGTTTTCTTCATCCTACCAACTATTTGTAATTCTTCTGTCTATTTCTTTTTGCATTATGTCTTGTCGTTTACTATTAACTCTACTCAAATAGCTTACATTTAGATAATATAATATTCATTACTCGTATTTACATCTCGAGCATTTACTGTCACCCAACAAGTTCAAACTCATCGCCCTTAACCCTTCGCGCGCCCAACTAAAATAATCGCCCGTCACGGAGCACATTTAACAATGCTCGGTGACTCCGCCGTTACGCTAAGATGTTTTGCGAGTTTCAAATAAATCTTACTAACTAACCGCGACAACGGAACGGTGGCTAGGGGTGTAGGGTTAGGTCACGGAGATAGTAAATAGGTGTGTAATGGATTGGTTTGTTCACATTAATCTTTGACTATTTCAGAGTTTACAGTTTCATAATATCCATTCAAAGTTTTACGAAACTTAATGTAGGTAAGTGTTTTTGAATTTTGATTACCAGACGAGGTGTGAAAACGTTAAAAAAAATGATTCATTTTTGTTTTCATGTTTAAATTTCTGTAAATAGAAGTGCGTCCTTTTAAAACATAAATAATTACGTTGTAGCTTTAAATCGCCATCGTGAATCTATAGAAAAAATAGCGTTTTGTCAGTTAAAAAAAAGTACATCAGCGATTGGTGGTGTTAACAAGCCTATTAGACATTTTAAAGGGTTCCGATTCCACCTGACTATAACCGATTTGATCGTAGAACTACTACCGATTTATATCGCAAGCGCTAACGTCGATTGTTAAGCTTTAAACTGAGCTTCCGCGCACTATGAATACTCGCAGAGATGTTCTCGCGGTTTCGTATAAATCTTCCTAACTAACCGCGCACTGTGAGGGTATGATGACACGACGGTAAGGATAGAGTTATGAGCAGAGCGTTTTTTATTTGTCCTTTATTTTGTTTTATTACTGCACAATGACTGAATTATATCTCTATCTTGTAGAGGCTAAGGTAGAGCGCGGTCTAATAAACCTGACATTGACATTATGATTTCATTTATTTGTGAGTAGACTGATGGTGTAAAGTAAAATGGTAAGCGTGTAACATGCATCGACTCCAAAAACAAATCGTTTCTTATAGATAGAAGATGAATGTGTTTCTTAAAGCTTTTTAGTCAGTATTTTAAAGCAATTAAATTTTTGATATATTTTTTTATTTTACTTATTTTAGTTCTTACTAGTAGCTTGAAAACTGCTGGACCGATTTTGATAAAACTTACAGTGTACCCTAAGTTAAACTCTACCTGATTGAATTTAAAAAAAAGCAATAATCTTTCTATGACTTCTTGATTTTGAGGAATTCTGAGACATATAACTTATATACAAACATGTATATTAAATATCCTTTTGTAAATATCCTTAGGACATTCCCACACATCGCCATCTAGCCCCAAAGTAAGCTACTCAAAGCTTGTGTTATGGGTCCTAGACAACGGATATAAAACTTAAATACTTTTTGTTTGTAAATACATACATGGTATACATAGAAAACACCCAGACCAATACAAACAGACAAGTTCATGCACACAAATGTTTGTATTGTGCGGGGATCGAACCCGCACCTGCTGCGTAGTAGGCGATTTCTCGACCACTACACCAGACGGGTCGTCAAATATACAGTGTCCCTGGATAAAGTGCAATCCCGAAAGGGGATGAAACTAGACCATGAATCATTGACTAGAAGAATATTAAAAAAAAATATAAAAAAATATTGTAGGATTTATTGGTATTTTAAAATTTTCATGTTTCATTAAGGACTCTATGTACAAAAGTATTGATTTCTTCCAAAATAATGGGTCTATTTCTTTGAAAAAAAAATTGTTTTTTTTTATTTGGAAGCTAAAACGGTAAAGAATAAAAGTAAGCTATAAAATTACATAGTTATAGGGCACATTTTTTTAGTAATTTGAAGTTTTTTAAAATAAACGTCTAAAAAATCATTTTTTTCATAAAAATACATTTTTTTACCCAAGATAGGTAGTTACTTTTTTGCGGACTATTTATTATTTCATGGTCATCGCCAGGTATTAGGCATACTGTTTTTTTTTTCAAAGAAATAGACCCATTATTTTGGAAGAAATCAATACTTTTGTACATAGAGTCCTTAATGAAACATGAAAATCTTAAAATACCAATGAATCCTACAATATTTTTTTATTTTTTTTTTAAATATTTTTCTAGTCAATGATTCATGGTCTAGTTTCATCCCCTTTCGGGATTGCACTTTATCCAGGGACACACTGTATAATATTATACAAACTTACATACACTAACATAATTTTGCAAACGTGTTAGGAAGCCTTAAAAGGTCTTTATTCTATTTATTACGTTACGTCCATTTATGATTTTATTTTATGTGTAACACTTATTTTCCTTTTAAAGTGTTAAGGCACCATAGTTCGCGATCGTACATAATGTCACTATGAAACTTTTAAAACATGTAATAGCATGACCACGCTTCGCATCATTTACTATAACCTCATCCCAGACATCCCAACACATTTGGCACCGACCAATAGAACTAAATTCAGAACTATTCGCCTCCGAGATAAATGGGATTTTGTCTAACAGACAATACTATACTTTTATGCATTTGAGCAGTCTTTTACGTAATGTGTTAATTGTACAATCACGAATTTGCGAATAACGCAGTTAGCTGGTTTTTACTGCTTTCCAGCTTTGACATTTGGTTATCTGTGCTAACACGAATCGGGGACTTTATCTAGTGCTGTGATTTACTTTTTTTTTATATAATGGCACTGTAAATAATTATTTGGCTAAGCCCAAATGCAAATAATGACATTACTATTGGATTCGTCCTTGGCTTGGCCAAAATAAAACGCAGGGGCCTACATTTCGATGGCGGTTTCTAGTTTGACACCCTTAAAAACCGGCAAAGTGCGAGTCTTACTCGCGCACTGAGGGTTCCGTGCCAACTTTAACTGAATTAGGTAATCCACTTAGTAAAATACCCCAATATTTTGTTGACAGCAAATATAACTTTGTTTTTCACAGTGTTAGCGGTTGCTGAAAATGTGCTATATCTCAAAAACTTCTCGTTCGACCCCGAACTAATTTTCGTTAAAAGTATTTGTTCAGATCTACATTATATATTTTTTTCAAAATTAACACTCGTTCAGTTTAGAAGTTAGACGGGGGGGGGGGACGCCCATTTTACCACTTTAGAAGCGTCTAGCTATGAAACATTAGACTTTAAACCAAAACGAAACCACTATATCATTCTTAAAGACCTATTCATAGACACCCCACACGCATAGGTTTGACAAAAAAATATTTTGGGTATAGTTGTATATGTAGCATGTATGGGAGCCCCCCCTTAAATGTCATTATTTTTTATTTTTTGTATGAGAATCGTAAAGGGTTTAACAGGATACATCTTTCTACTAAATTTCAACAGTGTGATGCTTATAGTTACAGAATAAAGTGGCTGTGACATACGGACGGACAGACAGATTGATAGACAGACTTGAAGACACCTTTAAAGCGACTGATTGCAAGCGTTCTTTTCAATACCCTTAGAAAACGCAGCATGCATCCAGTGAGTAAACGCCTCTAATAAAGCCCTCAAAAACAAGAATGTTTCGTAAATCATACAATATATTATATGTAAGTGGCAATGGGCAGAGCACAAAGCACGAAGAACTGATGGCCATTGAGGTGAAAAGTTCTTGATTGACGACCATTTGACCAAAGACGCAGCGTAGGACGTCCACCTATAAGATGAACAGACGACCTTGTAAAAATCACAGGAACAAACTGGATGTAGACCGCTTGTGGTCGGTCGCTGTGGAAAACCATAGGGAAGTCCTATGTTCAACATAGGACCTCCTTTGGCTGAAAATGTGCTGTCGAATATATTATATGGTATATTTTAATCGTTGACGTAATTAATGATTATAGTCAAAGTTTTTTTTCTTACTACTTTATTTCTTCTTCATTGTTTATCACACTCTAGTTCTACGTAGTGCCTCTACGAACGAAGACACAAACTTTTAAAGTGCCAAACCTTTAGCTTTTGTTCTTGCGTAAAACGGAGTAAGTACCTACTTAAATATCCGAGATATGGCGTTCACGTAGCTCTGAATTGTCTCAGCAAACATTCTCAAAGGAGGCCGACACACACAGCGCCCAATTTCTTGAGTCAACAAGTTTGCGTAATTACAAACACACAGGACGTATTCTGTTGATTTACATGTAACATTTTTCATGTCACATTGAACACCTAGGGGTGTAACTCAAACGTTTATAGCAGTTTCTAAGGGCTTATAACATTGTTAGACATTTGGCTGCAATCTTAGTCGATGGTAATTGTTTATCTGGTTGATGCTTATGTCTGACTATTTATAACAGTATATTTACTTTATGATGACCTCGGTGCTGTAGTGGCAGAACGCGGTATGTTTGAAGGTGTCATGTCGCTGCTCTAAGGTCCCTGGTCCGATTCCTTATTGGGACAAAACAGAAATTATCATTTTCAATATTATCTCGGATCAAGGTGTTGTGGTACCACCGTTGTGTCTGATTTCCATAACACAAGTGCATTAGCTAATTACTTTTGGATCAGAGTAATGCATTCCACACACTCCATTATTATTAGTAATGAATCTTGAAAATTCACCACGATTTTAATTTCCAATATTTCTTGTTGTAACACTGAGTGACTGTGAAAACTATATCAAACAAAATTCCAAGGAAGGGTTTCTGTAATTGTATTCTTTAATCAAGTGCCAATAACAGCTTTTTCAATCAGAAATAAATACGTTTTTGTGCGGAATTGGAGGCTTTGTAATTTAAATCGTGTCCGTTTGTAGTTATTTGGCTTAAAGAAGAATAAATATTTTTTTCGTATTTTAGAATTATGCAGGCACAATTTTTATGTATTCCTTAAAAATTGACAATTGAAGATTTAAAAAAAATGAGCAAGAGAAGTTAATTTTTTTCTTCAATATCAGTTTCAGCCTAAAAATTCCAACAGATAGATACATAACAAAGTTACTTGAAAATAAAAATCGCTTTTCCATATTAAAACCATCGAGGTCGGTAAGATTTTACTATGAAAAGCGATTTTTATTTTCAAGTTTTCGGTATTGTTTCATTCTTAAAAGTTTTTGTAAATTCTCTTTTCAATACGTACCCCCAATATCGCTATACCTATCCCGGACACACTATATATACAGGGATAGGAATAGTCTGATTTATGTATGTATCGGTGAGGTATGAATTAAGGTTATAATTTGAAATTTATGGTGAGCTTACCTTTCTTACATAAGATTTGATTGCTCTTAGCTAAGTGTTAGGCGATTATATATATATATACATATATATATATTGTTATATTCATTATTGCACAAACAAAATGAGGAACAAATGGCGGACTTAATGGTTTAAAGCATTCTCTACCAGTCAACCATTGGGTGAGGCAGAAACAGTTGAGGCGGCGTAAAATAACAAAAAGAATTAACTACATATGCAAAACTTTTTAAATAAACCTACATAAACAAACATAAATACAATACTTACTTACTTACTTACTGGGGTGACTCAGCGACCCAAAGTGAGTCTTGGCCTCTGACACCAGATCACGCCATGCATCATTATGTGACACATATGTATGTGATGTGTGTCACATAAATACAATAAAATCCATAATTCACGCTGAACAGATATCATGTTATTTATTCTCATTGAGAAAAAGATTGAGTATAGACTTTTTGTACACATATTTTGATGTTGATGTCTTGATCGTATCTGGGAGGGAGTTCTAAAGTCTAATGGCGCTGAGGTTAAAAGAGTTGGAACATAAGCAATCTTATGCAAAGGTGTGTATAGCTGCAGGACATTGCTAGTACGGAGGGTCCGTACTAGCAATGCCCTGCAACAACAAAATCATCCTACTACCCTATTAAAAAATAGAATATTTACGTGGAAGTATCAGATATTGTCCGATTAAGTCTACATGACTTCCATGATATTAAGATACACACCTCTTTTAAAGTTGGTTGATCACCCGTGATAGGTGATTAACGAAATCGAAACGCCCGCTTAGACGAAAGCAACCAACGTACAAAACATTTATCGATCGCGATAGGAAAATCAAAAGATGGTGACCGCATTCATTTATAGAATACTAGCTTTTACCCGAGACTTCGTCTGCATTAGGTAGTTTTTTTGGATAGTAGTACGAAAAAAAAACCTGAGCTGTACTTTTTTGTACGTATGTTTGAATTTTGCCGAGATGGGATGAGGCCATACTAAGTGTGGTTGTCATAGGTTACTGCAATAAATTTTAAGAAGTATTTTTGTTGTCTGTTTGTTATCTCTGTATGTTTTGCCGCGGTCAAAAGTAACTCATGTCCTTTCTCGGGTATCAAAATATCTCCATACCAAATTTCATGCAAATTGGTACAGTAGTTTAGGCGTGATTGAGTAACAGACCGACAGACAGAGTTACTTTCGCATTTATAATATTAGTATAGAAGGTTGTTCTTATCGGTGCGGGTGAAGCTTTGTTGCCAAGATCATAAGGCGCATGTATCGACTACTGTAAAACAAATCTACGTTACTTGTTTTTAACAAGACTCTTCCGATCTATTTAAAATAAATCACTCACCAATGACGCCCCCTTAGAACCAAACAATGTCGATTGTTATTGGACTATCGAATAGTGTCGCCGCCCAAATCAGACGCCCAATCTAGCCGCCCACCAGGGCATGCCAAGGCAACCTAGGTCTGGCGACAGGCCAGATGGTTGACCGGAGTGTTTCCGTGCCCCAATTGTTCAAGTGGTTTGGTTTTGAGCTTGTGATACGTCTGATGTGTTTTGCCCACAAGAACAAGTTTTTTTTTTTGTATTTGCTGCAGTTATTCAGATCTTCATTGACAACTTAGATGATTCATTGCTTCTGAAGTGCTGAACTTCTAACGGCTTGCTTTTTACCTAACCCGCGATTGGTCAAACAATGTTCGGGCGTCATCGGCCGATCGCATCAAACGTACGTACAATTAAGAAAATAGGACAGGACCTTTTGCTACTCTGTGATCTTATTACTTATGCCCTTTATAGCACCTCAAGGTCATGACCAAAAGAAGCACTCTTTCTTTTGTTAGCACTTTAAAAATCCTTCAACATTTAGAGTGACCCTTACAGTAAAATCTTCAGCATTTCCCCTCAGCTTTTAATCTTCTGGTGCGTGACGATCCGTCAGTTTCATTCGGGCTTCAAACCATTTATTTTCGTTTCGTTTGGACCTTGACACCTCCTCTGTCACTGAAGTCAAGTCTGGATTTATGGAGAACGCGTGAGGTTAGTCTAGATAAACTTTGGAAGGTCAAAAAGTGAGAGAAGCTGGTTTAAATGTAACTGGCGAGAATAATAACAGTCACGTCGTCAATTTCTCTGCTGGATAAATATCGATCGACTTTAGAAGTTCTCACTAATTAAAAAAACACGAATTTTGCACGTAGGCATAACGGGATTCAATTATTTATTCAGCGAAGTAGTTCTAACAATGTACTGGGTGCGTTGTAGTATATATATGTACATTTCTCACTTAGAATTTATTGATTGTCTAATTAATAGCACGTAAAATTTAGAGTTAGCCCTTTAAAATAAAAACACAGAGGTTTAACTACCGAATGGCATGTTGTATTTGAGCCGATGACAACTCATAACAAAGAATCATTTTTCTGCTTCAAAAGCTTCTGATTGTTGAATGACAACCCTTAGCATGTTAAGGTCGCCTGGATTCGCTTCTCCTCATTCGTTCATTTCTTCCTCAGTTTGGCTACAAGATTTGCTTAACGAGGGCAATTCTTAAACCTCTTAAAAAGTCCAAGACATTTCAGCTGGAGTTTGGCGGCAGTGCTTAATTCTCTTAGAATGTCCACGAGACTTTGAGTTCTACCAAGATGCAATAAAGATGCGCACAATGCAACTCGGTTGGCGTTTGTCCAGTTGCACCTGTTGCGGTTCGTAACTGTTATTGGTCGGGGATGTTATGAGATACTTCAGCTAAGGCAGGCACGAGTGAATAAAGGTTTATTGGCGAATTGAGGAAATGAAAAATGGATTTACGGAAAAAAGAGGTAATAATAGATTGTTAACTAAATTTTTTGTATGTAAAGTACAGGCTTATTTTTAATATTATAGAATAATAATAAATAAGAACAACTTCTGCAAGCATCTACCTGTATTTGCACTCGTTTTCAAAGACTCATTTTAACCGTAAGATTGACCGCATATTCTGACGACACGTCTGGTGTTGTGGTTAGCGCTTTTGACTACGAAATTTCCTAACTTTTAAATCGAAATAAATATATGGTCTGGCGCATATTAAGATTTATATCTATTCATTCTTTAGGATGCAGTGCACATGTTTGAGAACATAAGAGCCGAAGACATCGCGGAACCACCATTAAAATTGCACGAGGCAAAGGATGCACCACTCAGACCGCGCCTCTTGACCGACAATCAGTTCTATTATTCAAACGTCGAGAAAGGTTGGGAACATATACCGGATTGGTTCCGGACGGACCACGGCTTTGATGGCCACTGGCAAACGTAATTTGATTTGAAGCGACTATTGGCAGCTGTGAAGCCCTTAGCGATGATATTAACTGACATCAGCAAAATCAGATTTTGTTAATATAGAAATTTGAAAACCTACAAGGATTGCTATCCAAAAATCTTTAATTTCACCTTAACCTTAAATATTTTCAATATTCTTGACATTCTAATATAACAAGATGTCCTACAAAACCTACAAAAGTAAACTAATAGTTAACTAATTTGACCTACTGATAGTTGATGTATAATATTTTCCAAAGAAAAAAAAAAACTTTTTGACAGAAGCAGACACAAGTATTCAAAATTTTTTGAAAGAATGAATATGACAGGAAGTCCAAAACTGAGCATTAGTCGAAAATGCTGCTTGTAAAAGCGCCCTACTTAACTCTGTCCGAAGCAGAATATGATTTTAAGTATTCCAACAAAGCTCTGAACGGAACGATCTCTAAAAGCTAATTAATAATCACAAAGGAGCTGGAATGGATAGCGATAACGGTGACGACTTTTTAATTTTATAAAACATGTAGACCCTCTTTGTTTGAATGCAAGATAACGCAAAGGGAATAAGGCATTGAATAAGAATAGCCATCCTGAATTTCTAAAGATATTTTGCTTGAAAGTTTAATTTATCTTGTCAGAATAGCTGGATACTTAGGTTTGATATGTTAAGAGTTCGTATACCTGATGACTCTCATTTGATCTAATTCTATCTTTTGAGGCTCCGTTTGCATACAGGGTGTTGTTTTGGTCAGTGACATCCAACTCATGGATGATAATATGAGTTATACTTATTCTAAATATATATTTTTTGCTCGACTTGGTGGGGGCACTGCCGTGCCCCCAGATATACACACACACAACACACGCACACACAAACCCATCTAACCAAACCATTCTTAAACGGTGTACTTACCCTATTATTTTCATCATCAATTTTTATTGTTAATTTGCTTTGTTTACTATACTACTACTACTTCGCTGGCTCAGCGACCCGAAGTGGATCTTGGCCTCCGACATTAAAGTGCGCCATTCTTCCCTATTATGTGCCAAATCTGACCAGACGGACACTTCTAGCTCTTTCAGGTCTTTGGCGACTTCATCCTTCCAGCGATATCTTAGGCGTGTCACTACTACTACTACTACTTTGTTTACTAGAGACTATGCAAAATGCAAGTCTTGCAAAACATTGTGTAAAAATTCAAATTCAAGTGTTGAAAATACTACGAAAAAAGAGAAGAGGGTACACTTCTGATACAAGTTTTTATATAAACTTAAAAGAAGTCGTACCAACCTAAATAATGTAATGACTTGTAAGTTTAATAAAGTTTATTTATAATAATAATAAAAATAATTTATTGCACACCATAAAGCTAATAATTACACACGATAGTATCTTATATACTCGCTATAAGGACAATTTAGGCGCTCTTATTGCTTGAAGCAATTTCTTCCAGACAACCTTCAGGTAAGGAAAAGCATGAGGAATGAAAGAAGAGGCATGGCGATGAAATATTTTAAATATATAATATTTTTTTTGAAACATTTGAAGTGGACAGGTTTTTATAAAGAAACATAAAAGAAGATGATAAGTGCAGTGCACCTTACATAAAGTTAAATGTCAATAGATAATACAAAATATATAAACAAATACATATTTAATCACATATATATATATATATATGAAATGAAATTAAATATAATGAAATGAAATTTATTGATTTGCCTAAAACACGGTTTTACAAAGGTGAACTTAAAATTCAATGTAGGTACTCATGTTTTACCATTGTGTGGCATGCAAATTTTCTCGAATTGTTTATACACCAACAGAATCCGATTTACATACTAAATAAAGGTTTATGTCATGCTATCATAATAATACATCTAAATTATTACAAAATAATCACCATTTACTGTATCAAAATTATCACAAATTAATTATAATTAATAAACACAATGTCAAAAATATATATACATTTAAGATTTATGTCAGCCTATCAATACTACTTAAACGTCAAAACACAGGTGGTCAAAATCTAGTATTAAAAATGTCAGTAATCTTATAGAAATTTTTATCCCTAAGCCACTCTATTAGTTTGCGTCTAAATAGATTATTCGGCAATGTAATTATGACTTTTGGGATGGCATTAAAAATCTTGACACACATCACGTTACATTGTCTTTGATAGTGAACCAATTTTGGATTATTTGTATACACTATTCGATTCTTATCTCTTAGATTTCTATATATATATATATATATATATATATATATATATATATATATATATATATATATATATATATATGCAATATTTTTATTATATATTTTTTATGCAATTTATCATTATCATTATTATAAGATAAGGCTTCATTCATGATAGTAGAAAAAAGAACACTTACACTTACTGTGTTCTATGTAAATGTACATAGAAGACGTATGTTGCCAAAGAATTGGTTCCGATGTTATCAAAGGGCCCTCGAGTCGAAAGTTTCAGTAGGACAAAGGGAAGTGAGAATCGAAGGGTTAAGTTGCTGTGGGAAATGAAATACGAACAGCATCGGTATGGAATTACTTGGTCTACGTTATGTGAATAACGTTACTGTACCAGTGTATCACACGTTCATTTTACTGCTTATTTTAAATACAATGTTTGATTCATGTTATTAGTGTTATGTAAACATACAGTAAAGGAACAAATATTGGACATATAAAGTAATAATTAGGATGATCTGAAAACTTGCGGTCATTTTGACACAAAAACTAAATTTGGTCATCATAACATACTAGGCATGATTGGTCAAAGTTATTTTGGCTTGCTTTTAATATTATTTAGTTTTAACACTTCATCCATTTCTGTAATCTATACTTCTATACTTATTTTATAAAGCTGAAGAGCTTGTTTGTTTGAACGCGCTAAACTCAAGAATTACTCGACCGATTTCAAAAAATCTTATTGTATCGGATAGCTTATTTAACGAGGAATGCTTAAGGCTCTAAAACATCACGATGGAGAGGAAGCAATATCAAACGCGCGGACGAAAACGCGGGGAACCGCTAGTCAAATTGAAAAACGGCCGGCATTCTTTTTCTATGAGCATTCTAAATCAGTACGCGCGTTTCAGCCATTTTGAACCGGCCATTTTCTGACCGTCCGTTACTGTAAAATATGGACCTTTTTTATTCGACAATCCCTTTCAAAAGGCCAGTAATTGCCTGAAGTAACCCTCCAGTATTACTTATTGCGTTGTTTAATACCTATCGAGTTTTATACCTTTGAAATTGTTTTTATGCGACTTAAAAAAATGGTTTTCAAAAATCGATCTTTGTAACACTCTAAAAGGAATCTGCGGACTGTAACTTGATTTAAAAGTATTCTGGACATCCTCTATAATTATCGTCTATTTTTGAATATTTTTATGGTAGGAATACGTCGTCGTGATTTTCATAAATAAGAGTTTTTAAAACAAAACAGAGACTACGTTAACTTATTTACCCGCTGTTTTCTTCCAGCAAATAAACCGTTTGGCGCCTAAACGTCGTCGCTTTACGAGTCAATATGTCATTAACTCCGACTGAATAATTGACGCATGGTAATCGCTTGCCGATGAATAATAAAACCGGTAGCCATGGGAGTTGTGACGTCATCGTGACGTCGAACGTCTTGTCAATTAGTTCCAGTGATTTCAGTTGAAGCTCGTAGACGACAAGAGGGTGTGCTAAGCAGTATCCTTTTGTAAGGAAACACAAGTCGAAATATTTCTATAAATTTCGAACTTATGCAATATGGAGGGCCAAACTTATGGTGACTCAATCAGACTCAATATGCTTAAGGTTTCATCTCAATTTTTTTTACTTATCAGTACCCCTATCACGAATAATTTGCGTCAAAGTATTCGTATAGTAACGTAATCATTTGTATGAGAATCTGAAAGCGCCTCTATCGGACGTAAAACAAACTAAATTTGGCAGCTCAAATACCTGACATTTATTGTGCGTAAACATTTTCTATAGTGTTAAACTGGATATGCGATCACGAACCTTTCTTTGACGTATAGTATCGTGAGTTGCAACAAGATTACTTCAGATTCTAAATGTCAAAAATTAGCGATGACAAACTAGGTAACTTTTACGGATAAGACCGCCTAAATTGTTTTTTTTCTTCTAAAATTATCACACAGCTGCATTTGAAGACTGATTCAAGCTCTAGGAATGAGAAAGATTCGGCATCAACTTCAATAGCAAATACATGTTTCACCTCCGGTTTATTGATAATATACTATTCGTGCAGGCAAAGATGAGATTTTGGAACTACAGTCGAAAGCCTTAACCGAGCCTCACAACAAGTGGTTCTAAGAAAGAGGTCTTTCAACGAATCCCACTCGGCCGGCTAGGCAGAGGTCGGGAAACAGCGCAAGAGCGTCGCCATTTCTTATTAACCTCAGTGTTTGAAGACGAAAGTCTTCAACGGGTGTGTGTGTACTAGTGAGAACGTACGGATCCGACACATAGTTTCTTACTATATGTGCTCAAAATATCACATATAAAAACAGACAGAGCTTTGGCTTTTGGCGAGAAATAAAGAAACGTGTGGAATAAAGAAAACGTTAGTGGTCATATGTGGTCATATTTATAATTCTAAAATTATGACATTACATTAGAAATATGAAATTAATTACAATATTTTTTATCTTATACACCTTATTTTTAACTTAAAAAGAAATCAGGAACAGGGCACTTGTAACAGGTGTATCGATTTTGATCTTGTTGGGTTCATCTTTGCTCTAAATATATATATGGGAATAACGAAGACCGCCGGAACTGCTAGGCTCACTTTATTTCTTCTAGCTGGCATATATAGGCGTATTTCTACACATTGTACTTTGGTCTGGAAAAATAATGTATATTTATTTTATGTTGACGCAATGCTTTTCCTTCCATTTGTTAGAAACAACGTCCTCTTGGAGAGCTGAGGGCTTGGATAAATCACAATTTCTTGAGAAATAAGATCTAGTTAGAGTTTATCTCGCTATAATAGCCAATGAATAAAAGCACTTTAATCACTTATCCTTGTATCACTTTTACATACTTACTTTTTCAAAAATTTAAATAATGTTACGTTGTCCTGCAAACGACTTGACCTCGTTATTTTAATATTTTTTCATAATTTTTAACTAAATCTTTTGTAAAACTTTTGAATTTGTCACAATTTGATAGCAAAACGTCAGTCTGTCAATTGACAGTCTACTAAACAGTTCAAAAATCTTAAGATTACAGAAAAACATATATCTTCATATTTTAATAGACCAAATTTTTTACATTTGCTAACCCTTCCAAACATATTGATCGTAATTTTGTTTCGTTATTGATTTTTCTTAGATTTTACTGGAATATCATGATATATTCCGATAATATTCATAAAAAAGATCGCTTAACTTGTTTCTGGACGTGTCATTCAACGGCCATATTTACGTTAGTATGACGTCATCTTCGTCAATGCTATCGAGCTTACTACACGACACGAGAGTACTTCGTGATGCCGACTAACGTTGTACTACGTAAACTCGCTACGATAACGTGACGAATACGTCTAAAGTTCGTGATCGGGGTACAGATCGACTTATTCGTTACACTCTCTAGTAGTTTTTAGTGACGACCCGTCTGGTGTAGTGGTCGAGAAATCGCCTACGCAGCGGGTTGCGGGTTCGGTCCCCGCACAATACAAACATTTGTGTTCATGAACATGTCTGTTTGTATGGTCTGGGTGTTTTCTATGTATATCATGTATGTATTTACAAACAAAAAGTATTTAAGTATTATTTGCACCAAGTCGAGCAAATAAGCGTCACGGCCGTACCATCCTTTTCTCGAAGCAATTCAGACCATTTTCGACCCCCTGTAACTTCGTTGTGGATAAAATTAGAAGACTGAAATTTCAGTAACCATGCAGGCATTATAAAGACACGGTATATTTCAAATTTCATTCAATTTGAACCAGTATTTTAAGAATTATAACGGCTTAAATTTCTTAATTTTGTCACTTACTGACTCACCGATCATCAAAATTCTAAGGCACTTCTAGCAGACATAGAAGCTTCAAATTTGGAATATAAGTAGTGTTTGGTGTATGAATTAAGGAAAAACTAAAAATCTAGAAAAGGCCGCAAAGAAAATTAAGCCCATACAGCCAAGTCTTCAGTAAAATTTTTCAATATTGGCTTTATTCGTAACGATGTTTTACGGCAGTTATTATTTTTGCGTGCGAAGCCGCGGGTTTAAGCTAGTCCCATATAAATATAGGCGCATGGTAGTGCAGGGGCCAAATCGAGTAAAAAATGGGTATTCCCGTCATGAAAACACGTGTAAATTAAATTATTTAATGCAAAAAACGTACCTACGTGCGTATTCGTACTTATTACGAGTGCGTAAGGTTGTAAATTAATTATTATACCACGCGCTGCGATGCTAGCGAGTGAGCGCGGGCCGTTATTACGCGCTGCGCGGTGCTAGCGTGAGGGTGCGGGGCCGGGATAGTGGCGGGGCGCGCGGAAAGGTGAATGTCGCCGAGCGAGCAGCAGCCGCGCTCATACGCGCGAGCGACCCAATGCTGTTCGGATGTGCCAGAATTCTTACCTATAAGTTTGCGATTTTCATTGATAATTTCGATTGCTATATTAGTTTGACGACTAAAGGCTACTCTCAATGGATTTCTGATATTATTTGCTTACAATTGCTTACAATTTGGACGTTGTTCGGATAAATAATTTAAATTAAATATTGATTCTTTAAGTACCTAAGTATTTATAAATTTCTTATTACCTAATCGTATTTCTGCATAAAAATAACTTTGCAATCTGACTTGTAGGTAGTCGCAATGGATTCAGTAAGGAAAAAAGTAGAACTGTCTACAAAATACAAAAAGAAATGAGATCCCATCAAAATACTTGTCAAAAAAACCAAGTCTTGCATCTCAGTTGTTCTGCGGTAAAAAGTTGTGAGATCCATGTAATACCAAGTCGGTTATTAATTTATTCAGACTCTACTTAAGCGAATTTCTGTCTTAATACGTCCAGTCTCTAAGACCACGATCGTGGTCCATAACAATGGAAAATCGATTGTGTCTGAAATCTCCGTACTCGAAGCATTAAGTTGTTACGTAATAATAAACAGCATCTTATAGTGACGCATATCAATATTAAAATTCTTTAATGTTTTATATAAATATATTGAGACTTGGCCATACTATGTTATGTTTTATATAAATATATTGAGACTTGTACTTAGCCTCTGTACTAGACAAGCAGTGCGTTGTTTGCGACTCTCCCAAACGACGACAGACTCACCAACAGTGAAAACAAAACCTGTGTATGACTTACTGTCTATACGAAAACCCTGTCCGACTGCACATTTACAGTGGGTGAAGCGAAGCAAAGTGTCGAAGGGCACAAGATAATTGTGTCGATGGTTTCTCCTGTCCTCGCAGAGAGGTTCACAGCCGCTGCCGGGGATCACCCCAAGATCAACATCACCGATGTCGGACCCCAGATTTTCCAGTCGATGTTGAAGTACATCTACACGGACACCTTTGACACTGAATCCTGCTCGATTTTTGACTTAGCTGAAGCAGCGAAGACCTACCAACTTCCAGGTTTGTTGCAGGCTTGCCTCGAAAAAGTTTATTCCAAGTTTACCGTTGAAACTGTCCTTCAAATTTATAGACTGGTTTTACACACCACTGAAATCGATCTGAAGAAGAAATGTGAAGAGTATATAGAGGAAAATGCGAAGGCAGTGCTGACTGACAGCACCTTCGAAGAAGCATGTCCCAATGTGGTAGAGGCGGTGTTCTCGTTGGAAAACCTGGATATCGAAAACGAGTTGGAGCTGCTCAACACTGCCGATCGCTACGCCAAAAACGTAACGAAATGTAACCACACCGATATATTCATCCAGAACGTTTTGACCAAAATTCGTTTCCTCTCACTCACTCCCGAAGAATTTGAAAAAGCCCGATCTACTACGAACGTGCTATCTGCTGACGATGCCTGTGCGATACTCGCTCATATTGTCAATGGTAAATCGAAGTCACCCATGCCTTCTGGACCTATTATTAACTTTGTCATCTATTCATCGCAGCCCTATTTCATTTCAATACAAAGCCAATTTATAAAAACGAGTATATATACATCTTATCATAAGATTTAATTAGCTGGGAAAAGCTTGCAAAAGGTGTGATGAAGTATGCAAGGGAGATTATATTGTGCAGATTTGTTTTAGTTTGCAAATAAATTAATTTAATATTGGTAAAACAAACTGTACACTTTTTAGTGGTCAGTGATAAACAACTCGCGGAATTTAAATATAAAAATTGATGCTAATAGACTTTCTAAGAAAAAGATACATGACAACAACGTACACACTATACATACAGAACAAGCGATTCCTTTATTGGGCACATTCATAGCTATTCTAAAAGAAGCATTATACTCTGCTGACACGTCTGGTAAAGCGGTTAGCGCTCTTGACTACAAAGCCAGCGATCGCAGGTTTGAATCCCGCAATGGGAAATGTTGTGCACTAGCAGTGAGACTCAGACAAGTCATAGAAATAAAATGTAGTAAAGTTATTATAAGATACCCAGTCATAATAGTAGTCTAGTATTCGTAACATCCGAAAGAAAATTCCTTACTTTGAAACATAGTTGCTGTTTTGTATTGCATATATTCAATGTTTACTTGATTCAAATTTCAGCCTCGGTTTAGTACACGAAAGACAGTAGATGTGTTGTCGCACTGGCTTCTAGAACTCCTCTTATAAAATGAGTTTTCATCACTTAGTAGCTACAGCATGAAAAATATTAAAAATAGCTATATTTTATGAATTATCTCGGAAAGTTTAATCATCGCAGGAAGTGTAGTAAAAACATAGATAGTTCCCATGCATTATCGTGACCACTACTTTGATAGCGCGCTATCAGTGTAGATACCAAAGTCATACCAAAAAAAATATTCAATAAAAAACCGCATTAATGCAATGTATATAAAGCAAATGCATTGCTGTTTTTGCAGTTATATCGTCTTTGTTCTTTAACCCGTCAATACGCACGTACATATTCTCTTCCACATGTCTTCGCCGTGGCAAATACAATTCAAAGACCAGAAGAGCAGGTTGCAGCACTTGTTTGAGACGAAGTCCCTATCCGACTGCACATTTCTGGTGGGTGAAGCGAAGCAAAGTGTCGAAGGGCACAAGGTAATCGTGTCGATGGTCTCTCCTGTCCTCGCAGAGAGGCTCACTGCCGCTGCCGGGGATCACCCCAAGATCAACATCACTGATGTCGACCCACAGGTTTTCCAGTCGATGATGAAGTACATCTACATGGACACTTTGGACACTAAATCCTGCTCGATTTTCGACTTAGCTGAAGCAGCGAAGACCTACCAACTTCCGGGCTTATTGCAGGCTTGCCTCGAAAAAGTTTCTTCCAAGTTTACCGTTGAAACTGTCCTTCAAGTTTATAGACTGGTTTCACACACCACTGAAATTGATCTGAAGAAGAAATGTGAAGAGTTTATAGAGAAAAATGCGAAGGCAGTGCTGGCTGACAGCACCTTTGAAGACGCATGTCCCGACGTGGTAGAGGCGGTGTTCTCGTTGGAAAACCTGGATATCGAAAACGAGTTGGAGCTGCTCAACGCTGCCGATCGCTACGCCAAAAACGTAACGAAATGTAACCACACCGATATATCCATCCAGAACGTTTTGGCCAAAATTCGTTTCCTCTCACTCACTCCCGAAGAATTTGAAAAAGCCCGATCTACTACGATCGTGCTATCTGCTGACGATGCCTGTGCGATACTCGCTCATATCGTCTATGATAAATCGAAGTCACCCATGCCTTCTGGTTTTACTTTGAGAAGAGACCCCAGGAAGAAAGTAAATGTCATCTCAACTTTCAAGCCGTGGCACGAAGTCAGGTTTGAGTTCAATGTACCTGATATTAAAAACATATCCGGAAATGTATACTCTCCAGTATACATTCTGTGGAATCAGAAGTGGAGAACGTTGGCCACAGCAGAGATTTACAATTCTAAACAGTATTTGGGTATTTATACCGAACTAACTGTGGAAAGTAAGTCAGACAAATGGTCGTGTATTGCTGATATTGATTTTATCCTCCGCGCTGACAATGGGAAACATTTTACAAAACAAGGGACGCAGCAGATGCATAATAAAGAACATCGTAGTTGGGGCTTTGCTTTTCTTCCAATGGAGGATGTCTTGAACCCCATCAACCACTACGTCAAAGATGATAAAATTATATTTGAAATTCATTTAAAATCTTATGAACCAGAAGGAATCGAATCATTGTAAGCTTATTGATGATGATATTTTAATGATTTCTTTTTGTTTTTATTATTTTTATTAGGTATTGCTTACTTTATCAAAAGAAGGAACAATATAAAAATACGCATTATGTATTTTATATGATCTATTTTTGCGTGTATTATGCATAAAGTGGGTTCAAAATACTTTAACGTGTTTTAATCTATACTATATCTATACTAATACTATAAAGCTGAAGAGTTTGTTTGTTTGTTTGTTTGTTTGTTTGTTTGAACGCGCTAATCTCAAAAACTACTGGCCCGATTTGAATTTTTTTTTTTGCGTTGGATAGTCCATTTATCGAGGAAGGCTTTAGGCTATATAACATAAAGATACGACTCATAAGACCACAGCAGCAATGAAAAATGTTTCGAAAACGGGAGAAAGATATTCCTTTTGAGAGCTTCCGCTGCGTACGCTGCGGAAACCGCTTAAGTTACACAAAAATCATCATCATCATCATCATCATTACTACAACCTTTTTTATGTTAATAAATTGGTAAAAAAAATAATGCATAATTTTTAGAGGTGTATTATACACACAGGTATTTATTCTTATCAAAATAAATACCTTCATCATCACGAGCATGTCATTTAGAATAAAGTTGCCCTTTATATCATTTGATTTCAATAAATATCTTAGGAGCTATCACAGTTTTAACATAACTCCGCACCAAAATAATATTCGCAGCTTAAGGACAACGTGCGCTTGCGCTAATTATATTATAAAGCTGAAGAGTTTGTTGGTTCTAACGCGCTTATCTCAGGAACTGCTGAACCGATTTGAAAAAATATTTCTGTGTTAGATAGCTTATTTATTGAGAAAGGCTTTAGGATATAAAACATGACGCTGCGACGGGAGGGGAGGGAGCAAACTCAAAACGCGCGGACGAAGTCGCGGGGGACCGCTAGTAATATTATAAAGCTGAAGAGTTTGTTTGTTTGTTTGTTTGTTTGAACGCGCTTATCTCAGAAATCACTAGCCCGATTTGAAAAAGTATTTTTACGTTGGATAGTGCATTTATCGACGAAGGCTTTGCGGTATATAACATAAAGATACGACTCATAAGACCACAGCAGCAATGAAAAATGTTTCGAAAACGGGAGAAAGATATTCCTTTTGAGAGCTTCCGCTGCGTACGCTGCGGAAACCGCTTAAGTTACACAAAAATCATGTATGACAGGATTGTTCAGCATTAAAAGTTCTATAATAAAGCCCGCGACAGCATATGTCTATCTTTTATGGTTGACTTACTACAACCTTTTTTATGTTAATAAATTTGTAAAAAAATAATGCATTATTTTAAGAGGTGTATTATACACACAGGTATTTATTCTTGTCAAAATAAATACATTCATCATCACGAGAATTTCATTTAGAACCAAGTTGCCCTTAATATCATTTGATTTCAATAAATATCTTAGGAGCTACCACAGTTTTAACATAACTCCGCACCAAAATAATGTTCGCAGCTTAAGTACAACGTGCGCTTGCGCTAATATATTATAAAGCTAAAGAGTTTGTTGGTTCTAACGCGCTTATCTCAGGAACTGCTGGACCGATTTAAAAAAATATTTCTGTGTTCGATAACTTATTTATCGAGAAAGGCTTTAGGATATAAAACATCACGCTGCGCCGGAGGGGAGGGAGCAAACTCAAAATGCGTGGACGAAGTCGCGGGGGTATTCAATTCAATGTGTATTTATGTGATATCGTTATAATTTGATTATATTTATGCATGTTGATCCATTAAAGCTTCCAAACACGACGTGTTCAAAATTTCGTAATTGTACCTATGTTTGTATGTAGCGATGATATTGAGATATGGGTAGTAACAAAAAAATCATGAAAATAAAAAATATTTTAAAAAAATATTCCGTAAAAATCGTACAGCCTTCAAAAGGAAAATACTAAAAGGGCTAAAATATCGCTATTAGTAAAACGAAATCATTTAAAGTCGGTTCATGATCTGCCGTGAGACTGCTGCTGGTCGTGAAGGTTTTAAAAAACATTGTTTTCGTCGTTTTTAGTCAGAGTTTAAGTTACAATGTACATGATTGAACTAAAATATTTACTTACACCTTTTCCGCGGTGTACCAAATACTATAGTGAAAACCACATCAAAAGCGGTACCGCCGAAAGCGAGATATTCGCAGACAAATATTCATACATACATGTAAACATACAGGTCGAACTGAGGACCTCCATATTTTTTGAAGTCGGTTAAAAAACCGCATCCAAAAAACTGACATTTAAAGCTCAAAATGACACATTCGGCCTCTGCTTAGGAGAAATAAATTAATTTGAAGTCGGTGCATGATTCCAAGCTTACGTTCATCAATAGTTTACTAGGTACATAATGCACCGACTCCAAATGAATTTGTTTTTCCTAAACAGAGGGCGAATATGTTATTTGGAGCTTTTTTGTCAGTCTTTTAAAGGCGGTTTATTTTATTTTTTTACATTTAGTAATACCTTTTAGTATCTTTCATATTTATGGTGATTTGTTGTAAATCGAAAGTTGATTTTTTTCTGACCTTTTTATTTATCCTTCTTTCCATTAATGGCGCGTTATGTACAAACTAGCGGTCTCCCGCGACTTCGTCCACGCGTTTTGAGGTTGCTCCCTCTTCTCCCGTTGCAGTGTGATGTTTTGTAGCCTAAAACCTTCTTCGATAAATAAATCCAACACAGAAATATTAAGATATAAGGAAAGGAATCCATTTTATGCAAACAATTTATTTTTGGAGTCAGTGCCATCACTTTGACCATCAAAAATCAACTTTCACAGCACCGACTCCAAAAAGAAATTGTTTGCAGAAAATGGATTCCTTTTCTTGCAATGGTTAAGAGTTTATTTAAAACTTTTTAGTGCATTTTGGTTTTGAAGTCGGTTTTTACTTTTTTTATGTACAAATTTTTTGCTGTGCAATAAAGTATAGATAAATAACGTTGGCCAGCAGAGGAGACTCCGGCGCTTCTTCATAGGAGGTATCCGTCTGCTCCACATCAGCTATTGAGTCTTCTCCAGAAACATAAGTTATATTCGAACAATTATTATTCTCTGTGTCATCACTTGTTTGCACGCCATCAGAGTCATCTATCGTGATCGTGCTGATTCTCTGCTCGTTATGTGATAATGACATGGAATCAGAAACATCAGTGCCCACAGGATCGCTATGATTGCTCAATTTCATCTGAACTTAAATTGTTGAGGTCACCAGTTATATGTTGATCAAAGTTTTCATCATGTGACATGTTTTGATAATTATGACATTATTTATTAAAACAAATGTTGTAGGTATTCAACATTTCTTGTTCAAAGAAATAGGTTTGAGTTTAAGATACCAACCCAGTTACTTACGTCAATCTAACTTAAAATAAACAGAAACAGTTCAATAAACTTTCTTTTAATTAAGCATAATATTTGGTAGGTACCTAACAAAGTACTTAAGTAATTTTGGGTTAGGATTTCACGTAGTCCAAAATCTAATAGTCCAAGAGCCATAGTTCATTATTTTACTTTTGCTATATAATGTCACCCCTAATACTCTAATAAAATAAATCTCGATTTTTTAGTTTCTTTCATCTTTATGAATATCAAATATGACACTGTGTTTATAACATTCTAAATCAGCCTTCTATTTTTAAAGTCGGTTAAAAAGCATTTATATAGGTTCGATAGATAAGGCTCACATTAATAAAAGTCTCTTTTTAGTTGGTACGGACAATAACAAGTTAAGGTTAATACTGTGGTATCTTATGCAGTTGATATTAAGGCTAGTTTGCAACAAAAGTGTGTAACCTGGAATGCTGGCGATGTACAGTCTCCAGCACATCGGGTTACCCACTTTTGTTGCAAAATAGCCTTTATTACAACCGCATAAGATACCACAGTGTTTACTTTGACGTGCAGTTGTCCGTACTACAATTTTATATGGTTAGGTGTGAAGGGTTTGTACTTTCATTTCTCCGAGTTCAGTAATTTTGAATGAAATACTCGGACCGAGTAAACACTTATTTTAATATTTAATGAACGCTCACACTATCACTTACTTTCTCCGATAGAACACAGTCAAGAAATGTGCTAGCTCCACTAGCTAGATTATGTTATTTTATTTGGTTAGCGCGTTGTTACCTACGCGTATGTTTGCACCACGTGCCGCTCTCAACCCTGACACATTCAAAGCTCCGAAACAGCGATAGCGTTACGCATTAGAAAGAGACACGCATAATCGGGAGATGAAACAAATATTGAATGAAAGTCGTGCGAAGTGAATTTCACTTTTTTGCGTTGCAGCGAAAGTAGCTTCTACTTTATCTTTCTTATGACAGTAATCCTTCTGTACGTAGTACCTACTATTATTTTTTCTGTGACATATGGACGGACAGACTTGACGAAACTATACGGGTTTCGTTTTTTGCCATTCGGCTACGGAACCCTAATTAAACGCTCCCTCTATTCTCGTCGCAGCGTATTTTATAGCCTAAAGCCTTGTTCGATAAATATGCTCTCCAAAAAAATAATGCAATCCGGTCCATTAGGACCTTAGATTAGCGCGTTCAAACAATCTTCCAGCTTCAATATATAATAGGTATTAGATTATATAAATAAAATACCTGCTATAGTATTTTTTTTAAATGTTCTATCTGCTTGCTTTCATTTGATACCCATATTGCTACGATATGACAAAATACGTCCTTCCTCCCCCCTTTTCTTCATTATTGATCACCATTTCCGAAATGTATATATGACACTTCTAGTATTATTACAAATTTAATGACACCTGTTATGCTAAAACCCGTTCAGGCGGTTTTGATGTAGGGCGTGCCGAAGTAATAGACATACTCACATACTCTCGAAAAACATAACCCTCCTTCTGGCACAGTCGTGTACAAATACTTTAAACGCACCTATTTTTGGAATTTGTTCGTAAAATCCAACGATTATGAAAAGTGCGGTAATAAATAGGTAGTTCTATGCGTTATCGTCACCGCCACTTTGATAGCGCGCTATCAGTGTTGATACCGAAGTCAGAACAATTTTTTTTTCAGAAAAACCCCATTAATGCAAAGTATATAAAGCGAATACATTGCAGTTATTTCAGTTATATCGTCTTTGTTCTTCAACCCGTCAATACGCACGTACGAGTACGTATTCCTCTTCAACATGCCTTCGCCGTGGCAAATACTATTCAGAGACCAGAAAAGCAGGTTGCAGCACCTGTTTGAGACGAAAACCCTGTCCGACTGCACATTTCTAGTGGGTGAAGCGAAGCAAAGTGTCGAAGGGCACAAGGTAATCGTGTCGATGGTCTCTCCTGTCCTCGCAGAGAGTTTCACAGCCGCTGCCGGGGATCACCCCAAGATCAACATCACCGACGTCGAACCCCAGATTTTCCAGTCGGTGTTGAAGTATATCTACACGGACACCGTGGACACTGAATCCTGCTCGATTTTCGACTTAGCTGAAGCAGCGAAGACCTACCAACTTCCGGGCTTGTTGCAGGCTTGCCTCGAAAAAGTTTCTTCCAAGTTTACCGTTGAAACTGTCCTTCAAGTTTATAGACTGGTTTTACACACCACTGAAATTGATCTGAAGAAGAAATGTGAAGAGTTTATAGAGAAAAATGCGAAGGCAGTGCTGGCTGACAGCACCTTTGAAGACGCATGTCCCGACGTGGTAGAGGCGGTGTTCTCGTTGGAAAACCTGGATATCGAAAACGAGTTGGAGCTGCTCAACGCTGCCGATCGCTACGCCAAAAACGTAAAGAAATGTAACCACACCGATATATCCATCCAGAACGTTTTGGCCAAAATTCGTTTCCTCTCACTCACTCCCGAAGAATTTGAAAAAGCCCGATCTACTACGAACGTGCTATCTGCTGACGATGCCTGTGCGATACTCGCTCATATCGTCTATGATAAATCGAAGTCACCCATGCCTTCTGGCTTCACTTTGAGAAGAGACCCGAGGAAGAAAGTAAATGTCATCTCAACTTTCAAGCCGTGGCACGAAGTCAGGTTTGAGTTCAATGTACCTGATATTAGAAATTTTTCTGGGCGTGTATACTCACCAGTATACATTCTGTGGAATCAGAAGTGGAGAATGTTCGCCAAAACAGAGGTTTACAATTCCAAACAGTATTTGGGTATTTATACCGAACTAACTGTAGAAAGTAAGTCAGACAAATGGTCGTGTATTGCTGATTTTGATGTTATCCTCCGCGCTGACAATGGGAAACATTTTACAAAACAAGTGACGCAGCAGATGTATAATAAAAAAATTCATGATTGGGGCCACAGGATTCTTCCAATGGATGATGTGCTAAACCCCATCAACCACTACGTCAAAGATGGTGATATTATATTTGAAATTCATATAAAATCTTATGAACCAGAAGGAATCGTATTATTGTGAGCTTATTGATGTTTTTTTTCGTTTTTATTATTTCCTTTTATTAGGTATAGCTTACTTTATCAAAAGTAGGAAAAATATAAAATACGCAATATGTTTGTCGTAAGTATGTATGTCATGAATAAAGTGGGTTCAAAATACTTTAACGTGTTTTAATTATTAGTTATTTAACAAAAAAGGAGGTATTCAATTCAATGTGTATGTATGTGATATCGTTATAATTTGATTATATTTATGCATGTTGATCTATTTAAGCTTCCAAACACGTGTTTAAAATTTCGTTATTGTACCTATGATTGTATGTAGCGATGATATTAAGATTTGGGTAATAACACAAAATTATGAAATTAAAAAAATAATTCCCTAAACATCGGACAGCCTTTAAAAGCAAACACTAAAAGGGCTAAAATATCGCTATTAGGAAAACGAAATCATTTGAAGTCGTTTTATGATCTGCCGTGAGACTGCTGCTGGCCGTTAAGGTTTAAAATAACATTGTTTTCGTCGTTTTTAGTCATATTTTAAGTTGCAATGTACATGATTGAACTAAAATAGTTACTCAAACCTTTTCCTCAGTGTACCAAATACTTTAGTGAAAACCACATTAAAAGCGATACCGCCGAAAGCGAGATATTCGCAGACAAATATTCATACATACATATAAACACACAGGTCGAACTGAGGACCTCCATATTTTTTGAAGTCGGTTAAAAAAACCGCATCCAAAAAACTGACATTTAAAGCTCAAAATGTCACATTCGGCCTATGTTTAGGAGAAATAAATTATTTTGAAGTCGGTGTATGATTTCAAGCTTACGTTCATCAATAGTCTACTACGCACATAATGCACCGACTCCAAATTAATTTGTTTCTCCTAAACAGAGGGCTAATGTGTTATTTGGAGCTTTTTTGATAGTCTTTTATAGGCGGTTCTAATTCATTTTTTTTACATTTAATAATGCCTTTTAGTATCAATCATATTTATGGAGATTTGTCGTTAATCGAAAGTTGATTTTTTTTAAACCTTTTCAGAATTCTGTAGCCGAATGGCTATGGCCGTCTGTCTGTCTGTCTGTCTGTCTGTCTGTCTGTCCGTCCGTCCGTCCGTCCGTCCGTCCGCCCGTCCGTCCGTCCGTCCGTCCGTCCGTTTGTCACAGCCATTTTATTCCGTACCTATAACCATCACACTGTTGAAATTTAGTAGGAAGGTGTATCCTGTTAACCGCTTTACGATTCTTATACAAAAAATAAAAAAATAATGATATGTTGGAGGGGCTCCAATACATGAAACTAAAACCGATTTTTTTTGTCGTCAAATCTATGCGTTTGGGGTGTCTATAGATAGGTCTTTTAAAATGACATTAAGGTTTCTAAAACCTTTTTCTTTTAAAATCTAACGTTTGAGAGATAGACGCTTCCAAAGTGGTAAAATGTGCGTCCCCCTCCCATCTAACTTCTAAACTAAGCGAGTGTAAATTTTGAAAAAAAAAAACTTAATGTAGATCTTAACAAGTAAGAAAATTGGTATGAACGAGATCGAACCAGTAGTTTTTGAGATATAGCACATTTTCAACAACCGCAAACATAACTTTGTTCTTCATACAAACACTATGAAAAACAAAGTTACATTTGCTATCAACAAAATATTGTGGTATTTTAGCTAAGTGAATTTGTTAACGTTGGCACGGAACCCTCAATGCGCGAGTCCGACTCGCACTTGGCTGTTTTTTTTTATTAATCCTTCTTTCCATTTATGGCGCGTTATAAAACTACAACTTACAAACTAGCGGTCTCCCGCGACTTCGTCGACGTATTTTGAGGTGCTCCCTCTTCTCTTGTTGCAGCGTGATATTTTGTAGCCCAAAACCTTTCTCGATAAATAATCTATCCAACACAGAAATATTTTTTCAAATTGATCTAGCAGTTCCTAGGATTAGCGCGTTCAAACAAACGAACTTTTCAGCTTTATAATATTAGTATGATTCGAACATAGCTTATTTATATGTAACCATAAATTAAAAAAAAAACTAAAAATATTATTATATTAGTCATATTAAAGTCAAGGTTATTTCAACATCATTGAATTGATCAGTAAAATAAGTGTGGTTAAACCTTGTAGAGGTGATCTTACTTAATTTGGACTAGTTAGGACTAGTTAGGACAACAACATATCAAAACAAAAGTCCCATCCCGTAACCCTCGAGCCGGCAGATTTGAGGAGGTTTTGAAGGTTTTTTTTTTTGGTTTTTTGCTTAAATATCGGAAACTATACGTTTTAACGACATGAGGTCTTTTACAAAATTTAATTTATTTATTTAATAACTTATACTTTATTGTTCAACCAAAAAGTTGTTCAAAAGGTGGTCTTGACGCCATATAGCATTCTCTACCATTCATATCTTTGGGCTAAGCAGAAATGATAGTGGGCGGTGCGACAAAATTAAAGCTAATAAGTTTTACTCAATCAAATTTTGAGCCGATCGTAGAAGTAATATCCCCATTTTATGGAACCGATACTAAAAAAGGATAATATATGAGTATGATGGTCTATTTAGGCATCCATATAAGTATTTAAAATATCGCAAGTGTAGTTTGATATTTGGACAATTGTAAAAAAATGTGGTTGTTTACGAATATACACGGTGTTGTTTTGGTCAGTGATATACAACTCGGGGATGATAATAATGAGTTATGCTTATTCTAAAAGAAATATTTTATTTAAATTATATGCAAGACGAAATAATAATAAAAACCTCTTCACAATATGTAAAAAAAAAAGAAAGGGAAATCTTGCGCCCTCGCGCGTAGCTCGTCCGTATCTACGAAATACTACGCCATAGCTAGTACGCTACGATAAGACGACCTGGTGTTGGTAGTTTTGACTCGCTCGCTAGTATCGCAATTTCAAATTGGTTTCAACAGTTTTCCATATATTTTTTGCATCAGTATTGTTTGTACAATCACCCCTGAGTCGCTCGTCGCTGACCAAAACAACATTCGTACAACATATTGCGCACAAGACATTGTGTCAAGATTATTCTTTTTAAGGTTCCGAAGCCGAATGGCAAATAACGGAACCCTTATAGTCTCGTCAAGTATGTATGTCTGTCTGTCTGTCCGTCCGTATGTCACAGCCACTTTATTCTGTAACTATAGGCATCATACTGTTGAAATTTGGTAGGAAGATGTAACCTGTTAACTGCTTTACGATTCATATACCAAAAATAAAAATTATTAATATTTAAAGGGGAGCTCCCATACATGAAACTAAAACCAAAAAAAAATTTTTTAGTCTAATCTATGCGTGGGTGTCTATTGATAGGTCTTTTAAAGTTTAACGTTACATAGCTCGACGCTTCCAAAGTGGTAAAATGCGACCCCCCTCCCCTCCATCTAACTTCTAAACTAAGCGAGCGTAAATTTGAAAAAAAAAATAATGTTGATTTTAACAAATACTTTCAACGACAATTAATTTGGACGGGATCGAACGAGAAGTTTTTAAGATATAGCACATTTTCAACAACTGCAAACATAACTTTGTTCTTCATACAAACACCATGAAAAGCAAAGTTATATTTGCTGTCAATAAAAGATTGTGGTATTTACTATGTGGAAGTAAGTGGATTTCCTAATTCAGTTATAGTTGACACGGAACCCTTAGTGCGCGAGTCCAACTCGCACTTGGCCGTTTTTTTATTTTTACCACGCTTTTATATTAGCTTGGGTTGTATCTATGTATGGATGTATGTAATGGAATCTTTGAACATAAATTTAACCGATTTCCAGAAGCTTGATTAATTTGAAACTTTGCACACGTATCAAGGACCGATGACAATGCAATAATTTAATAACAGTTTCTCAGTATCCTTATAAGGACCGCCAAGATTAATAAATTCTTTCGTGGATCCTCTGTAAGGGAGAAAGAAAGATAGAGCTATCGCGTGTCGCATGTCCGCAAATAATTAATTGAAACATCGAACTAAAAAATGAAAAGTAATTATAGTTTAAAAAAACTAAAAAAAACACGCTGTTATAGCTAACCAAACTAAAAAGTAGAAAATAAGTTTTAATTGCAAAGAGTAAGGGAATAATTCAATTCAGAGTAAAAAGCGTGGGGTGCTTGATATATTAAATGTTACAATTATTCTACATGCAACGATCTATGTGCGGAGAGTTATGAAAAAAAAACATAGTAAAAAGTTGCTTTTTAGAATGTTTTTATCACTCACAGTGTCATATTTTATATTCATAAAGATGAAATAAGAAATTAAAAATTTGCGCACGGGCGGGACTTGAACCAGCAACCTTTTGGCAGACCGGGCCAAACGCTCTTACCAATTGAGCTACCGTGCTGTTAGTCCGACCCTGCGAAATTTGTGGTCTCTTATGAAAACGTCAATTGCGTGACGCTTAGCGCCATCTAGCCGTCTGTTTATGAAACAGATGGCCCAAGCAGTTATTCTTTACAGAATAAATTCAACTTGGAAATTGATGTCGCTTCGCTATCTAATGCTTTTTAGAATGTTTTTAACACTCACAGTGTCATAATTTATATTCATAAAGATGAAATAAGAAACCAAAAATTTGCGCACGGGCGGGACTTGAACCAGCAACCTTTTGGCAGACCAGGCCAAACGCTCTTACCAATTGAGCTACCGTGCTGTTAGTCCGACCCTGCGAAATTTGTGGTCTCTTATGAAAACGTCAATTTTGTGACGCTTAGCGCCATCTAGCCGTCTGTTTATGAAGCGGATGGCCCAAGCAGTTATTCTTTTATTTCATCTTTATGAATATAAAATATGACACTGTGAGTGTTAAAAACATTTTAAAAAGCATTAGATAGCGAAGCGACATCAATTTCCAAGTTGAATTTATTCTGTAAAGAATAACTGCTTGGGCCATCCGTTTCATAAACAGACGGCTAGATGGCGCTAAGCGTCACGCAATTGACGTTTTCATAAGAGACCACAAATTTCGCAGGGTCGGACTAACAGCACGGTAGCTCAATTGGTAAGAGCGTTTGGCCCGGTCTGCCAAAAGGTTGCTGGTTCAAGTCCCGCCCGTGCGCAAATTTTTGGTTTCTTATTTCATCTTTATGAATAGTAAAAATTATGAAAATATAGTAAAATGCACCTCACGCTTTTTTCTCTGAATTGAATTACTCTCTAACTCTTTGTAATTAAAAAACTTTTTAGTACTTTTTAGTTCGGTTAGCTATAAAAGCGTGGTTTTTTGTTTTTTTTATACTATAATTAATTTTTTAAGAATTTAGTGTTATTCTGTCTTAAGGATCAGTGTAAACATCATCAAAATTGGTCAGTTGTTTTTGAGATAATATGGGCAAAAAGAAATACTTAAGAATAAAAAATATACGTTTAAAACCTGTTAAAAAAAAACATTTGATATCTCCTAAGCCTTTTTATGGAGTTTGTTGAAAGCGGTTTGACAGTTTGAATATCTTTTTGTTCCATAGTATTTCTTTTTGCACATAATATCTCAAAAACTGTTGTATAAATTAGCAAGTCACATTACTGAGTACTGAGTAGCAAGTAACATAAAATATCATTTTAAACAATCGAAGACCGATGACGCGAGACGTATTTTGTTTATCTTTAATTTATATTGGTTATATAATTTACATTGGTTAATATAATTTATATTGGTTAATATGGTTTCAGGTAAGCCGAGATTTGTTCAGTGGAATCGGAACCAGTTTTTGTGAAATCGGTAAGTATATTTATCCAAGAAAAATATCGTTGTTATGCTCCTGAAGCGCATCACACACGGCTAAAATGCTATAATATTTTATCTTAAGATAAAATATCGCTCGCTATACATTTTGTATAAGATAAAATATAACAGCATCTTAGCCGTGTGTGATGCACTTAACAGTCTGTTTCAGTTTCCATAAATGACAGTAGGTAATGAATAATTCAAATATGGAACGCCTTTAAGTACGAAGTATTGGCCAGATAATTTCAATTATAGTGACGACCTCCGTGGTGTAGTGGTTTAGCACGCTGATTTCAAGGCGTCGCCGCTCCGAGGTTCCAGGTCCGATTCCCGGTCGGGTCAATAGAGAAATCAAAATTTTCTATATTGTCTCGGGTCTGGGTGTTGTGGTACCACTGTTGTTTCTGATTGCCATAACTCACGTGCAATAGCTACTTACTTTGGGATCAGAGCAATGTAATATGTGATTGGTGTCCAATTTATATAAAAAAAAAATAATGGCGCCGATCATTGATCATTTATGCGCCTTGGCAACCGATCTCTACTCTCCAGATGTCGTACTTTTGATGATGCCGTACTAATTTGAGTAAAAGGATGAAAGACAATGTGAATGCTATAATATTAAATTTAAAAAAATCCTAACGCATTTTATGTTGCTTTTTTTACAAATCAACTCAAGGAAGATGGATTCTTGCGATTTTTTAGGAATAAATTACTAGTTCTGTCATTAGTTTTGTTAGGGTTCTGTAACCGAATCGCAAAAACGGAACCCTTATAGTCTGTCTTTCTGCCTGCCCGTCGTATGACACAGCTACTTTATTCTGAAACTAATAGCATTACACACTTGAAACTTGGTAAGTGGGTGTATCCTGTCAACCGCTTTAAGATTCCCATACAAAAACGAACCGGCCAAGTGCGAGTCGGACACGCACACTGAGGGTTCCGTGCCAACTTTAACTGAATTAGGGCATCCACTTACGATGGACTTGCCACCCTGCACGACAAGAAATCCAACACCACTGTGGGACTTTTGACCCTCGTCACCCTCCCGGTAGTAGAGCAGGTTGCCGGAAGAAAGAAAGATGTATTTATTTACGTAAACACGTGTACAGTTGCTTAGTATTAGCAAAACACAGTAGCAATAGATGTCAATTTAATTAATTACATTTAGTTAGTATCAACGTGCTTTACCGAAAACTCGGCGTGTAAATATGTAATGTCGATATTTTAATCCTTAATTTGAGCAAATAATAACTATAATAACTAAGTCAGTAATACAATAATCAATATAGATGTCAAAGTTTATCATCAAGAAAGTCATTTATATGATAGTAACACTTATCAACTAGGAATCTTTTAAATTTCGATTTGAATTGCTCAGTAGATAATATTTTATATTCATTAGGGATTTTATTAAATATTTTAGGTGCCATACTTACGACGCTGTTTTTTAATAACAATGTTTTTGATGTGCATAGGCACAGTCGATCACCATTTCGTCGATTGCGTGTGACAGTATCGGATAAACGGGAAAAGAGATGAGGATGACATTTGACAAAAATAGCTACTTCTATAATATATAATGACGGAAGAGTCAAAATTTTGTGTCTGACGAAATATGGCTTGCAACTGTCTGTAGGTTGCAGGCCAAACATGGCTCTTATGCATCGCTTTTGACTCTTGAACGCTATTTTATTGTTGGTCGAATTACCCCAAAATATAATACCATATCTAAATAGTGATTCAGCTAGGCCGTGATAAGCTGTCAGTAATGCGTCAATATTCACAGTTTTAGAAAGCTTATAAAGAGCAAATGCTGCGGAGCTTGTTTTTTTTGTTAATTGATCTATGTGATGTTTCCAGTCTAGCCTTCTATCAAAATGTATGCCCAGAAATCGAGCAGTGTCTACTTGGTCAATAATTTTATCATTGTATGACACTTCTATTTCAGATGAACTTTGGCACCTTTGACTAAAATGCATTATATGAGTTTTATTTAGATTAATTTTTAAATTATTGTTATTGAGCCACATGATTATTGATTTTAATGATTCATTGATGTCAAAATTATATGATAATAGTATGTCAGTTTTAAAATAGATTTTTTCAGTCAATTCAATAATATTAGATTTAGGGGGATTGATGTCATTACATTTTATTGTTATTGTGCTGTCATCAGCAAATAGCGTCATTGGGTGTTTAGTGGCCATAGGCAAGTCGTTTATATAAATAATGAACAACAGGGGTCCCAGTACACTGCCCTGTGGGACTCCATATGTGGCAATGCGTTCATTTGACGAGTGTACTTCTTCGGTCCTGGTTTTGGTGTTAAGTCTACTAATTTTCGTTACATGTCGACGTTGACTTAAATAAGATTTAATAAGACTAAGAATATTACCTCTTAAGCCATATGATTCTAGTTTGAGAAGTAAAATATCGTGGTCGACATAGTCAAAGGCCTGTGTCATATCGCAGAAAAGAGCCGATATTGGCAATGTCCTGTCAACGTGAGTTATGACATACTTGTAGAAGTCATATATGGCCATGTTAATTGTTTTTTTCTGCCGAAAACCTTTTTGTTCTTTACAAAAAAAGTTCATTGAATTCAAAATAATTATTTATTTGATTGTAAAAATATTTTTCTATTATTTTAGCGAAAATTGATACTAAGGCTATAGGTCTATAATGCTCCATCGATTCCCTATTTTCTTTTTTGAATAAAGGTTTAATAATTGTATTTTTAGGGCATCGGGGAAAATCCCTTGTTCAATGCTAAGATTAATGATATGACTTATGTGATGACATATTTATTCACTCACTGCTTTTAATATTTTAGTAGAGATGTTATCGTACCCCACAATATTCGTGCTCTTCAACCCTTTAATTATTTTTAGACCGTCTAGTGGTAGACTTGGGGCCATAAACATGGAGGAAGATCTCGGTTTAATGTGACTTGTCACGTTTTTTCCATGACCTACTAATGGTTTAACTTTATCAATAAAGTAGTCGTTGAATGCATTGGCATTTTTTTGTGGGTTAGATATGTAATTGTCATTTATTTTTATTTTAGATATTGATTGTCTAGGTATGTTTGGTCTTACTTTATTTATAATTTGCCACGTAGTTTTTATTTTATTGTCCGAAGTCATTATTTTATAGTTATTTTGAGATTTTTTTGTTAAAAATATAAGTTTCTTAAGGAGTTTAGAGTAATTTTTGTATTTAGTTTGGTTGGCATAAGATGGTTTAGTCCTATATTTCCATAAAAGGTCTCGTTTCTTTTTGCTACATATTTTAAGTCCACGTGATATCCACTTAGGTTTATTGTTCGGGTTAATTATTATTTGCTTCAAAGGAAAGCAAAGGTCATAAAAAAGGCTGAAATTATCAAAAAAGTAATTGTAAGCTAGAGTTGGATTTGTAGCTTCGTACATGTCAGAAAAAGCTAATCTTTTCATACATATTTTAAATTTTTCAATATTCTCCTTGGTATAGTCTCTAACTATTTTTCGCCATGATTTTAGTTTAGGAATCTTTTTTACTGGTATCTTAATTAATTGAGCATTATGGTCAGATAAGCCAAATTCCAACACCTCCGTCTTACATGGTTTTTTAAAGTCATGAGCAAGATTATCGATACATGTTTTGCTAATTGGTCGTGTTACTTGCTTAATAGACAGTTTAAGATTATAATTTAATAGTACATGTTCAAACTTTTGGGATACATTATCATTTTTAAGTCTATCAATGTTAAAATCCCCAGCCAGTATTATATTATTACATTTCAATTTGGTTACAAGTAACAATGCTTCGTTGAGCTTTCTAAAGAATATTTTTAAGTTATTACAGTCTGGTATGCGATATAAACAAATAATCACGATTTTGAATTCAGTCAATTCAACTGCACAACATTCGAATGTATACACTTGTGAATTTTTTTGTATTTCACTAATTCGGAGCCGGACTTCAGAGTTATCGTGCTCTCCCCCTCTCTGCGGAATTCTGATAAACCCACTATGTTCCAGTGTAACCTGCTCAATTGTTCCTCCAGCTCGAGCAACTTCTCGTCTGTTCTCAGTGTGTACGCGTTATAAATTACCAGTGCCAGTTTTCGTTGGGGGTGGTAGCGCGATCGCCTCCGATTCTTAGCACCCCCTGCCCCGCCGTTACCGTGACCGCTACCGGAGTAAGGAAAAGTGGGGCTTCCGGAGATCGGGGGTTTGTGTTTTTGTGTCCTACCATGTTTATTTGCTATTTGCCAATATTCGCCACGCTTGGCAGGCGGGTTGGCGAGCGCAGAGGCGTAGTCTCTTGTAGGCGTAACGCTGCTGCCCGTCACAGCTCAACATTTTATTGCGCTTTATCCAAGACATAGTTTTGATTAATAAAATTAGTATACATTTTTGACATTTTTAGATTTTTTAACACGTGTTGGGGCAGTGAACGGCTATAGCCGTAAAACATTAAAATTATATTGTTTCTGGGATACCGCTCCGGAAAGAGTTAAGTGTTGTAAATGAAGCTGTAATAATAATTGTAACAAGTAAAATATCTGCTTTGCAACTAAGCAAAAAAAAATGGACATGTCATTTTTTTTAACTCTAAATTTATAACTTAAAATAGAATTTAATTTCTAATGAAGTAAATTTATATTTGCTTTCAACGGCATAGCAACATTACCAACAGGTAATGGCTTATAGGCTGAACATCGAAAATAATTGTAAGATAAATATCCTTTGAATAAATAGTCTTTGGACATTCCCACATATCGCCATCTAGTCCCAAAGTAAGCTACTCAAAGCTTGTGTTATGGGTGCCAGACAACGGATATAATACTTAAATACTTTTTGTTTGTAAATATATACATGATATAAATAGAAAACACCTAGACCAATACAAACAGACATGTTCATGCACACAAATGTTTGTATTGTGCGGGGATCGAACCCGCAACCCGCTGCGTAGTAGGCGATTTCTCGACCACTACACCAGACGGGTCGTCAAAGATCATCATTAAGTGTACCCTATCTAAATGCAAATAAATATATTCTATCCTTCTATTTTATACTATTAAAAATATTTAACGATTATTTATTAATCATAAATATTAAAAATATTTAACGATTATTTATTAATCATAAATATTTTTAAAGATTTGTTTTTTTTCTTAAATTCATCTCTATAATCTGATCACTTGTACCACGCAAACGCTCGAGCCATTTAATTTATGAATTCGTTTTATTGTTAAGCGGTTTTATCGACGGTGAAGAAAAACGTTATTTTGTATAGATGCGTATTGAAATAGATTACTTGTAATTAATTAGTTTCCAGACGGTCATGGGCCTTCAAAATGATATATCGACGTCAGCTGTGTTTTAATGATAGTTTTCAATAAAAAAGAGCAGTAACTCTACTATCTCATATTTTACTTTGGTCATAAGAACTAACTTTTGAGTTTGATATTCATATTAAGTAAAGTATAAAACACAAAAAATTTCATAAACAAGAAATAGTCAAACACTAATTATGCACGTTTGTTAAAAATTTACCAGAGAATCCCATTTCATATGACGAACTGCCGCTGTGCCGTCTCATCGAAGATAACCAATAAAAAAAGAGCGCTCACACTTTACTACTATAAAAATAATATCCCGCGCTAAAGGCTGATATCAGTTGAGATTGGCCGCCATGGGCGGATATGGGTGGGTAGCTGAGAATACTTTATTAATAAAGATGAAATAAGAAACCAAAAATTTGCGCACGGGCGGGACTTGAACCAGCAACCTTTTGGCTAACCGGGCCAAACGCTCTTACCAATTGAGCTACCGTGCTGTCAGTCCGACCATGCGAAATTTGTGGTCTCTTATGAAAACATCAAATGCGTGATGCTTAGCGCCATCTAGCCGTCTGTTTATGAAACAGATGGCCCAAGCAGTTATTCTTTACAGAATAAATTCAACTTGGAAATTGATGACGCTTCGCTATCTAATGCTTTAGAATGTTTTTAACACTCACATTGTCATATTTTATATTCATAAAGATGAAATAAGAAACCAAAATTTTTCGCACGGGCGGGACTTGAACCAGCAACCTTTTGGCTGACCGGGCCAAACGCTCTTACCAATTGAGCTACCGTGCTGTCCGTCCGACCATGCGAAATTTGTGGTCTCTTATGAAAACGCCAATTGCGTGACGCTTAGCGCCATCTAGCCGTCTGTTTCTGTCGCTAAGCTATCGCTATCGGCTATCGGTCAGCCAAAAGGTTGAAAGAAAGAAAGAAAGAAAAAACGTTTATTGGCCTACATCACAAACACACACATTCACAACATTACACATAATAATCAAACGAAATCCGAAGATCGAGAGAGAAAAAAAAGAAAGTTAACACATAAGAGTTACAAAAATCAATGTGGAACCGTCCATGACAAAGTGTTATACCGACACCATACCAGACCAACAAATGTGCGTCCGTGTGCGCGCGTGCGTGTGTGTGTGTGTGTGTGTGTGTGTGTGTGTGTGTGTGTGTGTGTGTGTGTGTGTGTGTGTGTGTGTGTGTGGTGTGTGTGGTTGCTGGTTCAAGTCCCGCCCGTGCGCAAATTTTTGGTTCTTTATTTCATCTTTATGAATATAAAATATGACACTGAGTGTTAAAAACATTCTAAAGCATTAGATAGCGAAGCGTCATCAATTTCCAAGTTGAATTTATTCTGTAAAGAATAACTGCTTGGGCCATTTAAACAGACGGCTAGATGGCGCTATGCGTCACGCAATTGACGTTTTCATAAGAGACCACAAATTTCGCATGGTCGGACTGACAGCACGGTAGCTCAATTGGTAAGAGCGTTTGGCCCGGTCAGCCAAAAGGTTGCTGGTTCAAGTCCCGCCCGTGCGCAAAAATTTTTGGTTTCTTATTTCATCTTTATGAATATAAAATATGACACTCATCATCATCATCATCATTATCAGCCAAGGGACGTCCACTGCTGAACATAGGCCTCCCCCATGGCTTTCCACAGCGACCGATCACTAGCGGTCTGCATCCAGTTCGATCCTGCGATCTTTTTAATGTCGTCTGTCCATCTTGTTGGTGGACGTCCTTGGTTGCGTCTTTGGTCGAAGGGTCTCCAATCTAGAACTTTCCTGCCCCAACGGCCATCAGTTCTTCGCGCTATGTGCCCGGCCCACTGCCACTTAAGCTTACTGATTCTCAAGGCTATGTCCGTTACCTTGGTTCTTCTACGTATCTCCTCGTTTTTGATTCGATCTCGTAGAGAAACACCGAGCATAGCCCGCTCCATCGCTCGTTGTGTAATTTTGAATTTATTTATGAGGCCCATAGTTAGAGACCACGTTTTGGATCCGTATGTCATCACTGATAACACACACTGGTTGAAGACTTTCGTCTTCAGACACTGAGGTAATTGAGACGAGAAGACGCTCTTGCGCAGTTTCCTGCGCCTTTCCGCTGACCAGCCGAGTTGGATTCGTCGATTGACTTCTTTCTCAAAGTTGGACCTACCCAATTGGATCACTTGTCCCAGGTAGACGTACTCGTCGACAACTTCGAGAGTTGAGTTCCCATTAGATACTGGAGTGGGTACAGTAAGGGAGCTTGACATAATTTTGATAACTTAAGATGATAAATATGTTCTTAAATGCTGAACTTCTAACGGCTTTCTTTTTACCTAATCCATGATCGGTCAAACAATTTTCAGGCGTCATCGGTTGATCGGATCAAACGTACGTACAATTAAGAAAATAGGACAGGACCGTTTGCTACTCTGTGATCTTATTACTTATGCCCTTCATAGCACCTCAAGGTAATAACCAAAAGAAACACTCTTGCTTTTGTTAGCACTTAAAAATCCTTCAACTTTTAGAGTGACCCTCACAATAAAATCTTCAGCATTTCCCCTCAGCTTTTAATCTTGTGGTGCGTGACGATCCGTCAGTTTCATTCGGGCTTCACACCATTTATTTTCGTTTCGTTTGGACCTTGACACCTCTTCTGTCACTGAAGTCAAGTCTGGATTTATGGAGAACGCGTGAGGTTAGTCTAGATAAACTTTGGAAGGTCAAAAAGTGAAAGAAGCTGGTTTAAATGTAACTGGCGAGAATTATGACAGTCACGTTGTCAGTTTCTCTGCTGGGCAAATATCGATCGACTTTATTAGTTCTTAAAAATAATAAAAATACCATCAAATTGTGCACGTAGGTATAACAGAATTTAATAATTTATTCAGCGAAGTAGATCTAACTATGTACTGGGCACGTTGTAGTGTATATTTAAGGCTACCTCGTTTTAAGTGATAATATTTTAAAGGCATATTCAGAAAAATAAATTAAACATATTTTGTACGAAAAAAATTTTTTTTTATTCGCTAGTTTTCGAGAAAATCGCCTCTAAACATGTAGAAAAAAGAGTAAAATAAAACACCCCGTGCCGCGTGTTGCTGAGCGGAGCTCTCGGTTTTTGTAGGTATTGTCATACGCGCCGCCCATCGCCGCGATGTTGCCTGCCTGCCTACACGTGTCGCGCTCGCGGCCGCTCCCCCGCCTCGCCGCGCCGCGCGACGCGAGTCAGTCTGCCAAAAAAATTCGCGTTTGTATGTCGTGTGCGCGCGCGACGCGGACCTGCGGTGCGTTTTCCGAAGCCTGGGCCGGGTGACCAGCATCACATAGTTTCCCGCCGTGCCTTGACCTGGTACGGCACCTACTGCCGAACACCGCAGACGCTTGCTATGGCGGTTTCTGCACAACGAAGCCCTCCACCTTTATCACTTGAGGGTCCAAGAATTGCTGTTGGCGGGGATTACGCCTTTATCACTTGAGGGTCCAAGTTTTACTTCTGGTGCGGACTATGCGACGAAGATCGAGCAGCTCGAGCTCGAGTCCTCCCGTTGACTACTGCGCGATTGCACGTTGTTGGGATAACGTGCATGCGCAACACAATGCTGCAGTTATTCGCCACCAATTCCAGCAAAGGTTCAGTGCATACGTTTGTGAATGAATAGTGAATGCCGTGATAGCCAGTGAAAAAAAAACAGTGCTCGTGATAGCTAGATTGTCTAGTGCTCGCTTCAGTTTGCATAATAAGGTTAGGAGGCATCGCCTCAATTTGTAGTAACCTGTTTTACTGTAAATCTCTGACGTCATTGTTTTCAAATGTTAACTTATCGCTGCTGATACAAAAAAAAATGTATCTGTAAACCAATGCAGAATTCCTAGTTTTAATTTATTTTATTGTGAAATAAGACTTGTATCTGTACAAAAACTGAGCAAGTGCGATAATTCAAAGTATAAATTATTAAAAATGTACGTAATTTTCAAAGATGTGTTCGCGTTTTATGTGTTATGTTTATTTACGGTACGTAATAAACGAAATTTTAAACAAAACTGTGTTAAATTTACTCACGCAATTTTTAGTGCTTATCCATCTACTGAATCAAAAGGAATCAATAGGTACTCATTAGGTAGGTAGGTAACTACAACATCTGTTAAAGTTTAATAGGTATTCTTTTTAAAGTTTACTTTCACATAAGATTTGTCTTATTATTATTAAATAAACAGAGGTAACACCACACAATTAGCTAGTTTCAGTTTATCATTACCTACAACATCTGTTAAAGTTAGTAATAAATTTTAATAGGTATTCTTTTTAAAGATAACTTTCACTTAAGCTTTGTCTCCTTATTATTATTAAATAAACAGAAGGAACACAACACAATTAGGTAGTTTTAGTTTATCATAGCTGCCCAGCTGTTCATGTTTTAAGCCTGCGATAAACACATAGGTACCTAAGTTGAGTTTCTGTCTTAATTTATCATTCATACCCAGCTGTTAGTGTTTTAGGCCTACGATTAATGAACACATACCTACTTAGGTTGAGTTTCTGTTTCAGATTATCATACCTACCCAGCTGTTTTAGGCCTCAGATAAATGGACACATACCTTCCAAAATTTTTGTCTTTGTTTTCATACCCAGCTGTTTTGTTTGTTTAGCGTTTATCTAACTGATCTGTCTGTTTGATTTATTAGGTACTGATACACGTTGATAATGTTTTTTTCATATAAGTGTTTCGTTATAATAGGTAATCGAATGCAGTAGGTAGTTACCTTTAATATTATTATTATGTAGGACTAAATAAATAGGCGCTTAGCGGCGCCCCCCTACCGCGCATCGGCACGCCGTATGAATGAGATAGGCATCTTCTGTCACGCTCACGCCCACGCGTCTGTCTCGTTCTCGCTTAGCTAGTCCATCTTCCGTCACGCTCAGGCCCATACGTCTGTCTAGTTTTCGCTTTATCTAGTACTCATGTAAGACACGAAAGGCGATGTCGCGGAACAGGGTGTTCTTAAAAAAAATATTTTTTTTGTTAGGAAAAATAAAAACGTAAACCGGCCAGTTTTCAAAAAAAAATAATTATTGGGTCCTCTTTCTATGTTATTGTTTGATGCTCTGTTAAAATATTATCACTTAAAACGAGGTAACCTTATATGTACATTTCTCATTTAGAATTTATTGATTGTCTAACTTATAGAATGTCAAATTTAGAGTTGGCCCTACAAAATAAAAACAATAGAGGTCTAACTACCGAATGGCATGTTGAACTTGAGCCGATGACAACTCAAAACAAGGAATCATTTTTCTGATTCAAAAGTTTCTGATTAATAAAATAATAAATATCCTTTGGACATTCCCACACATCGCCATCTAGTCCCAAGGTGCCAGACAACGGATAAAATACTGAAATACTTTTTGTTTGTAAACACATACATGATATACATAGAAAACACCCAGACCAATACAAACAGACATGTTCATGCACACAAATGTTTGTATTGTGCGGGGATCGAACCCGCAACCCGCTGCGTAGTAGGCGATTTCTCGACCACTACACTTGTTGACTGAGAACCCTCAGCATGTTAAGGTCGCCTAGATTTGCTTCTTCTCATTCGTTCAATTTTTTCTCAGTTCGGCATCAAGATTTGCATAAAAAGGGCAATTCTTAAACCTCTTAAAAAGTCCAAAACATTGTCACAAGGCAGCTGGAGTTTGGCGGCAGTACTTTATTCTCTTAGAATGTCCACGAGACTTTGAGCTCTATTACGATGCAATAAAGATGCGCACAATGCAACTCGGTTGGCGTGTGTCCAGATGCACCTGTTGTGGTTTGTAACTGTTATTGGTCGGGGATGTGATAAGATACTTCAGCTAAGGCAGGCACGAGTGAATAAAGGATTTTTGGCGAGTTGAGTGAAATGAAAAATGGATTTAGGGAAAAAAGAGGTAATAATAGATTGTTAACTAAATTTTTGGTATGTTTAGTATAGGCTTATTTTTAATATTATGAAATGTAACTTCTACAAGCATCTACCTATATTTGCAAACGTTTTCAAATACTCATCTTAACCGAAAGATTGACCGCATATTCTGACGACTGGTGTTGTGGTTAGCGCTTTTGACTACGAAAATGCCAAATTTTTAATCGAAGTAAATATATTGTTTGGCGCATATTAAGATTTATATCTATTCATTCTTTAGGATGCAGTGCACATGTTTGAGAACATAAGAACCGAAGACATCAAGGAACCACCATTAAAGTTGCACAATGTACAGGATGCACCACTCAGACCGCGCCTCTTGACCGACAATCAGTTCTATTATTCATACGTTGAGAAAGGTTGGGAACATATACCGGATTGGTTCCGGACGGACAACGGCTTTGATGGCCACTGGCAAACGTAATTTGATTTGAAGCGACTATTGGCAGCTGTAAAGCCCTTAGCGATATATTAATTGACATCAGCAAAATCAGTTTTTGTTAATCTAGAAATTGGAAAACCTACAAGGATTGCTTCCCAAAAATCTTTGATTTCACCTTAATATTTTCAATAATCTTGACATTCTTATTTAACAAGATGTCCTACAAAACCTACAAAAGAAAACTAATAGTTAACTTATTTGACTACTGATAGTTGATGTATAATATTTTGTAAAGAAAAATGAAATAACTTTTAGACGGAAGCAGACACAAGTATTCAAAAGTTTTTGAAAGAATGAATATGACAGGAAGTCCAAAACTGAGCATTAGTCGAAAATGCTGCTTGTAAAAGCGCTCTACTTAACTCTGTCCGAAGCAGAATATGATTTTAAGTATTCCAACAAAGCTCTGAACGGAACGATCTCTAAAAGCTAATTAATAATCACAAAGGAGCCGGAATGGATAGCGATAACGGTGATGACTTTTTAATTTTATAAAACATGTAGACCCTCTTTGTTTGAATGCAAGATAACGCAAAGGGAATAAGGCATTGAAAAAGAATAGCCATCCTGAATTTCTAAAGATATTTTGCTTGAAAGTTTAATTTATCTTGTCAGAATAGCTGGAACCTTAGGTTTGATATGTAACGAGTTCGTATACCGGATGACTCTCATTTCATCTAATTCTATCTTTTGAGACTCCGTTTGCATACAGGGTGTTGTTTTGGTCAGTGACATCCAACTCGGGGATGATAATATGAGTTAAATGTATTCTAAATAAATATTTTCTTTAGATTATACATATGCAAGTTTTGTATAATAAAACCTCTTCACAACATTCTAAAAAATTACAAAACGAATGGGGAAACTCGCGCCCTCGCGCTTAGTTAGTGCGTATCTACGAAATACTACGCCGTAGCTAGTAAGTAAGGTACGAAGCGGCTACCTGGTGTTGGTAGTTTTGACTCTATCGCTTTATCGCATTAATAAATTGATTTTGTAAGTTTTGCCCATTAAAAAAAAATGGCATCAGTATGACTGACCGAAACCACTGACCAAAACAACATCCTGTGTACCTAGTCTTGCCATAAATATTGTCACAAAGAAAAAAAAATTTTTTTTTGAATTCAAATATTTCATTTATTACTTTTACAGTGTGTTAGTTTTAAACATAAATGTAACAAGCTTATTCGAAGTGGTCTCCATGGGCTGCAATACAGTCCTTTAAACGGTGAGGTCAGTTATCAATAGCAGCACTCACTCTTTCCATGGGAAAATTCTTCACTGCCAATCGTATGGATTGTTTTAGGGACTCCAAATTATCATGGCGTTTAGAGCAAGCTGTACTCTCTAAAACTGACCATAAATCATAATCCAGCGGATTAAGATCGGGACTAGACGACGGCCAGTCTTCAGCTCTGATGAAGTCCGAAACGTTCGCTTCTAACCAAGACTGCGTGGACTGAGCTTTATGACCCGGCGCCGAGTCTTCTTGGAAATACCATGCTTGGTTATTGAACGTGGTGTTGTTAAGGGGCTTAACTACCTTCTCCAGAATGGATCTTTATACACTTGTGCCGATGTTTTGACACCTTTTTCACAAAAATATGGCTCGGTCACTCCTTCATAGCTAACACTCCACCAAATCATCACTGAAGTCGGGTAATGCCCACGTTGCACTCTGCCGACTAATTAGGAAGTTTCCTTAGAGGTTTGAGCATAAATACGGTCAATTCATGATAGTAGAAAAAAAATAGCACTTACACTTACTGTGTACTATGTTTATGTAAATAGAAGACGTGTGTTGGCAAATAATTGTTTCCGAAGATATAAATTCGATGTACCAGTGTATCACACGTTCATTTTACTACTTATTTTAAATACAATGTTTGATTCATACTGTTAGTGTTATGTAAACATACAATAAAGGAACACATATTGTACATAAAAAGTAATATGTTATGATGATCTAAAAACTTACGGTCATTTTGACACAAAATCCAAATTTGGTCATCATAAAATACTAGGTATGATTGGTCAAAGTTATTTTGGCTTGCTTTTAATATTATTTAGTTTTAACACTTCATCCATTCTGTAATCTATACTTATATACTTTTTTTTATAAAGCTGAAGAGTTTATTTGTTTGAACGCGCTAAACTCAAGAACGACTTGACCGATTTCAAAAAACTTATTGTATCGGATAGCTTATTTATCGAGGAATGCTTAAGGCTTTAAAACATCACGATGGAAAGGGAGCAAAATCAAACGCGCGGACGAAAACGCGGGTACCGCTAGTCAAATTGAAAAACGGCTGGCACTCTTTTTTATGAGTAATCTTAATCAGTCTGCGTGTGTCATCCATTTTGAACCGGCCATTTTCTGAACGTCCGTTACTGTAAAATATGGACCTTTTTTATTCGACAATCCCTTTCAAAAGGCCAGTAGGTAATTACCTGAAGTAACGCTCCAGTATTACTTATTGCGTTGTTTAATACCTATCGAGTTTTATACGTTTCTAATTGTTTTTATGCGACTTAAAAAATGGTTTTCAAAAATCGATCTTTGTAACACTCTAAAAGGAATCTGTGGACTGTAACTTGATTTAAAAGTTTTCTGGACATCCTCTTTAATTTTCGACTATTTTTGAATATGTTTATGGTTGGAATACTTATAATCGTCGTCGTCGTGATTTTCATAAATAAGAGTTTTTAAAACAAAACAGAGACTACGTTAACTTATTTACCCACTGTTTTCTTCCAGTAAATAAACCGTTTGGCGCCTAAACGTCGTCGCTTTACGAGTCAATATGTCATTAACTCCGACTGAATAATTGACGCATGGTAATCGCTTGCCGATGAATAATAAAATCGGTATCCATGGGAGTTGTGACGTCATCGTGACGTCGAACGTCTTGTCAATTAGTTCCAGTGATTTCAGTTGAACCTCGTAGACGACAAGAGGGTGAACAGTATCCTTTTGTAAGGAAACACATGTCGAAATATTCTATAATTTTCGAACTTATGCAATATGGAGGGCCAAACTTATGGTGACTCAATCAGACTCAATATGCTTAAGGTTTCATCTCAACTTTTTTTACTTATCAGGTCGACTTATTCGCTACACACTCTAGTAGTTTTTAGTGACGACCCGTCTGGTGTAGTGGTTGAGAAATCGCCTACGCAGCGGGTTGCGGGTTCGATCGCCGCACAATACAAACATTTGTGTGCATGAACATGTCTGTTTGTATGGTCTGGGTGTTTTCTATGTATATCATGTATGTATTTACGAACAAAAAGTATGTACGTCATCACCCGAGCGGTCGCATAAGACCGCATGACAATAGAATATCTATTGTATCTCGTTCACATACGCTTGAAGGATTAAGTATTATATCCGTTGTCTGGCACCCATAACACAAGCTTTGAGTAGCTTACTTTGGGACTAGATGGCGATGTGTGTGAATGTCCAAAGGATATTTATATTAATTTAGTGGTAATACTTGGATCTATATCTATAATTATATCCAAATTGTCCTGACTTCGTTCGTTTGATTGACCATGAAGTAAGCCCTACTACGCGACTATTTACAGGTTTAGCGCAGGAAAGTGAAAAAAACTCACTACAAAGACACATACTTATCATGTAACAGCCTTATTGACTACAAAATATAACATACTCTCAAAACATTATTTAGTTAATCAACAAACAATTTAAACTATAGTTATAATATATGTTTCTCTTTACATAGAGCTTTAGTTAAAACATCAGCAAACATAACTATAGTTGACAAATATCAAATTTCAACAATACCTTTAGTTACAATCCCTTTAATAAAATGATGACGAATGTAAATATGCTTAGTTCTAGAATGAAACAAAATTTATACAGAAATTCATAATGTTATTTTAGGTTTGGTACCGAATATTTCAAAAATGAATATCTTAAAAATAGAGCTTCCTTACATGTCTCAGCCATGTACTCAGCCTCTGTACGAGACAAGGCAACAGTGCGTCGTTTGCGACTCTCCCAAGCGACGACGGACTCACCAACAGTGAAAACAAAACCTGTGTGTGACTTACGGTCTATACTGTCCGACGCCCTATCCGCATCTGCATAATATGCAATATTATATTGTGCAAATTTGTTTATGTAAAATAAGATTTAAATTTATTGTACCCTACCCTACCAATTTCAATAACTCACCATCAGCTCCATACTTTCTTTTGAAAATCCATTTGCATTGACCAGGCTTGTGGCTTGGCTCTTGTGTTGTCAATATTCAACATTTATTTTGAATACTGACAAAACAAGAGCCAGGTCATTGCCCTACACCAACTATCTGAATCTGGTCTATGCAGTGCCTCGGCTGCAGTCTGAGGTTTATCTGGGTTGTCATTGTTCAGTCCCACAAAGTTAATATCCCATATTTTACTAGCGTCAAAAATCTCGGTCTCTACATAGATCAAACGCTAAGCTGGAATGTCCACGTTTTGGAGGTTAGTCGAAAAGTCATGGGCACGCTACGTTCGCTCTTTAGGCTTCAAAATTTCCTCCCCGACAAAACTCAAATTTCTTTGATACAATCGTTTGTACTTCCCCTGATTGATTTTGCTGATGTGTCCTATCCTGATCTAAATCAAGCCCTTGTAAACAAGCTCGACTGTCTGATCAGTTCTGGCATCCGCTTTATTTTTTGTCTTCGTAAATTCGATCATATCTCTTCTTTCCGGTCACAGCTTTTATGGGTACCTCTTCACTCTCGACGTAAATCAGAATCCTCTGCACACTTTTCTCGATCTTAAACGACCCTAATTCTCCTTGTTACTTAAAATCCCAGTTCACCTATCTCAGTGCCACGCACTCGCGTCCGCTGCGCTCTTCTAATAAACACAACAGGTTTCCTTTCAAACTCTTTTATTGTCCAGGCCATTCGTCTCTGGAATGCCTATTCCGGTAAAAATCCAACAGGCTCGCAGTAAATTTTCATTTTAAAGACTCGTCCGTGCACACTTTCTACGTATGTATATTGGAAGCATCAACAAAGCGTAATCCACAAACTTCTAATACACCGTCATAGTATATAATTGTTATAGTATGTACACAAGTATATGTATTTATTTTATCGCTTGCAGTATGTATATGTAATATTTTATTAGATCATATCGTATTTATTGTAAATTATAGTTATTTTGTTTTGTTTTATGATATATGTTTTTCATGTTTTTTTTTATGTGTGAAATGTATCGTTTTGTTTCTTTTAATAGTAACTCATTTTCTTTTTGACTGTCGCACCGCCTACAATAATTTCCGCTTAGCCCAAAGGTATGACTGGTAGAGAATGCCATATGCATTTTACGAACTTGCCGACTCTTGACGCTCTCATTAGAGCTAATATTCTAGCATACTTGCGTTCTCTCCCTGCTCCTGAAGTCAATCCCTTCTCATTTACCCCTGTCTCTGAATCTGATATCAGCAAGGCCATTTTTGCAATAACCTCCAAAGCGACCGGAGTGGATGGCGTAAGCCGCTTGATGATAGTGCCTTTGCTAAAATTTATTTTACCTGTTATCACACATATTATCAATTTTTTCTTAGTCACTGGCACTTATCCAGATGTGTGGCGTAAAGCTATCGTCTTTCCACTCCCCAAAGTCCGTAATCCCACTTCACCAAGCCAATTCCGGCCAATTTCTATTTTGCCATTTCTTTCGAAAATTTTAGAGTCATGTGTTCATAAACAATTGTCCTCGCACCTATTTAAAAACAATTTATTAACTCCTTTTCAGTCTGGGTTTCGAGCGGGTCATAGTACTACCACCGCTCTGCTGAAGGTCACTGAAGATATTAAGAAAGGGATGGACTCCTCCAAAGTAACACTTCTTGTTTTAATAGACTTCTCTAACGCATTTAATGCTGTTGATTATGACCTCCTTCTGGCTGCATTATCCCACTTAAAAGTTTCTCCGTCTGCTTTGGAATGGTTTTCATCCTACCTGCGTGGTCGCCAGCAGTCAATCAAAACTCCGAACTCAATGTCTGATTGGTACATGCTGACGTCTGGTGTACCGCAAGGTGGAATAATATCCCCTCTACTATTTTCAATTTTTATAAATATTGTCACTTACAACCTTCGCTGCCTGTATCATCTATATGCCGATGACCTTCAATTATATGTTCAAACTGAAATTTCTGAAATATCTGCTGCAATAAACCTAATGAACGAGACTTTAGAATATATATATCTTCCTAGTCGCACAACTTTGGTATTTCACTTAACCCTACCAAGTGTCAAGCTATCATCGTGGGTAGTCCGGGACTGATCTCTAGGCTTAATACCGTTGATCTGGATCCGATAGCGTATAAAGGTACGAGAATTCCTTACTCTACCAGTGTAAAGAACTTGGGTCTTATCATTGACTCTACGCTGGGATGGACTGATCACATATCAGAAGTAAGTCGTAAGGTTATCACATGTCTGAGAAGTCTCTACCGCCTTAAATTCTTTCTCCCATTTAAAACGAAACTTCTGCTTATGCAAAGTCTAGTCATTCCTATCATCGACTATGCTGATTCGTGCTGTACTAACCTCACTGAAGCCTTCACTGATAAACTTGATTGTCTCCTAAATAGTTGTATTAGATTCATCTTCGGCCTCCGTAAATACGACCATGTCTCCAGTTACAGAGCACAACTGAATTGGCTTACCATCCGTCAACGTAGAGACTCTCGAATTCTTTGCATTCTTCACACTATTCTGTATAACCCCTCTGCCCCTTCTTACCTTCGAAATATGTTCCCTTTTTAAGTCAAACTCATGATCGTTCTCTCCGTTCCTCTGACAACCTTCGGCTAGGTACGCAGGCTCACCGCTCCTCGTATGTTTCTAAGTCATTTACAGTGACAGCTACACGACTCTGGAACTCTCTTCCCCTAGATATAAGGAAGACTGATTCGAGGTTATCCTTCAAGAATAAAGTTCGCACATTTCTGAAAGAGTGAATA